>PVJI01004346.1:0-109390 GCA_004026765.1 Micronycteris hirsuta
TGTTGAGCATCTTTTCATATGATTCTGGGCCCTCTTTATGTCTTTTTTCGAGAAGTGTCTGTTCATGTCTATTGCCCATTTTTGCACTTTATATTTCACTTCTGAATCTTCCACTCCAACTGCCCTTTAGCCAGAGGAGAAATTTGAATGGGCTATAGGTTAAGGTGGAAAAAGTCTGGGCATGGAAGCAAGACCTAGCTGCGTTTGGATCTCATCTCTGCTGCTATTACCAAGCAAAATTAGGTAAGTTGATTAACACGAGTCCCTTTCCTCATTTCTAAGGTGTGAATAGCAAAACATTTCTGACTTGCCACAGGGGTTAAATTAGGCTATACAAAAGACTAGATAGTAGGTAGCAACAAATAGTAGTTGGCTTCCTACTTCTCAGAAATCCAGTGAATATGGATAGTCAAGGAAAACCTGCTTGGGTAGGTTTTTAGAAAAAGATTTTATTTATTTTTAGAGTGAAGTTTAGAGAAAGGAGAAAGAGAGGGAGAGAAACATTGATGTATGAGAGAGATATCAATATGTTGCCTCTCATGTGTCCCCAGCTGGGGACACGGCTGGCAACCCAAGCATGTGCCCTGACCTGGAATCAAACTGGCTACCTTTCGGTTTGCAGGATGATGCGCAATTCACTGAGCCACACCAGTCAGGGGTTGGGTAGATTTTGTACTTGATTCTATTAGACATCTAAGCTTGTAGCCTGGAACTGTAGCTACTAAGGCATGCCAACTCTGTAGTGTTTTAAAATTTACCAAGCATTTTCAACCCCAACTCATTATTTCGTTTGATTCAGAGAAAATCCTCATGGTAGGGACATGACTGGTACTCGTATGTCCACTGTTTCAACTCCATTTAATACAGATGAGGGGCCTGGTGCTCGGAGAGGTCACATAACTTAGTCAAAGTCATAGAACTGTCAGGCAGAGAATTCAGGATAAAAGCTAGGTCTTCTGTCTTCATTACTGTCATTAGGGGTCTCTCCTGAGAAGTGGGGACATGTCATGCCGCAAAGTTCATGGCATTCAGATGAACCTGAACCTATAATTCCTATTTCTCTCATTCCCCCATGAAAGATGTATCTTAAGTAGAAAAGCATGCCTTGAAATGGATGATGCAGAATACATTTTAGTGATATTTTTGTAAGCTTGACAATTTATGCTGATTGATTTTTTGTTTCACCAAGACAAATATCATTTTTTATATTTTCAATTTACATTTACATTTCCTTTAAGGTTTTATATCAGTATAGTCAGCTAATGAATTAAATTAGCACTTATTTCACTTCAGAAAGGTGAGAGAATTTCCTATTTTAAATAATTTAACTGAAAAATTGTATAAATCGAATTCTTGGCATTTCATTTTAGTGGCATTGGCCATGGAAAGTAAACAGCAACCTAACTTGATGGGGTTTTTCTTTTTTCCACATTTTGTCATGGAAAACACTTTAAGGTAATGACAGTTTTTTTTTTTTAAGTGAAATTGTATTGAGAGAATCGGTCACATGAGCAATTATAGTTTTCTGATTTTATTATACACACCCTAAATGACTTCTTTTGAAATGTGTGTCAGTGTGCATTGTTACCTTATGAGAAAATAGGAAGAGGATAATGTGTACTGATAAGGAACATTAAAAAAAGGGGGGGGCTCAAATGAAGGTGTAGGTTAGTCATATACATTGTATCTTTACTATTTCCTGCTCGGGAAGTCAGGCCTGGTAATGAACTTTGATTGTTCCATTCAATATCATCTAGTAGCCATAAGGAATCAAATTACTCTATAACCTCATTAATACTGAATAGCTCTCTTTCTAACTTTTGGTTTCCTAAATGACTCTCCATTCACATCTTGGTTAAGGACTTTCCCTAGTGCCTTTAGTAATTAATGGATGGTAGCATTCCTCAACAGCTCTTAAAAAGCCAAAGTTCATTTACTGTATTTGGAAAAATCCAATAGATGCCTGACAAGACGTGAGTTCCTTGCATCTGTCAATCTCTATTCGGTCATCAATGTACAGCGCGTCAGTTAGCTGGTCTCTGCAGGATGAAGTACGCCTTGTTAATCTCTATAAAAGCCAGAAATCGCTGTTCCATCACGTCAACTTAATGGCTGATTTTTATGCTCGAAGAACAGTGCATATACATTTAAAGTAGCAAGATCTCTGCAGATTCAACAGAATGCTAAGTGAAACAGAGATGCTTTCGTTGCACAATATAATGAAAGAGAAACATGAGAAACATAAAAATTTTAAAAACATAAGCTTAAATGTCAGACTGCAAAACAACAACTCAACTCTTTTACTATGTCTGATGGGAAAATGTTAGAACAAAATACTGGACTTATCTTGCAGAAGCCCAGAGTCAGATGTACTCATTACTTATTTGTTTCTGCATATTATTAAAATAAACTTCAAAACTACAACAAAGAATGTGCATATTCCCATGGTATAGCTCAGCTCATGATTTAGCAATGGCAAAAAAAGTAGCCTACCTACATCAGTCATAATCAGGAATAAAAATGGTATTACATATCTATTTAAATAATGATACCAATGTGAGCTATAGACAAAATAGGTACAGGAAAAATGTGTTAAGCTAGTTTCTATATGATCACAATTTTATGTCAATGAGATTTTAAAAGAAAATAAAAAATCTTATCACTGTGGCTTTTGGATCAGGTATGAATTTGGTCAAACAAGTTTGATTAAAATGTAGCTTTTATGTCTAAAGGAAATGCAAAGTTGGGAGTGCTAGCACTTTGACACCCTTCTTCTAGCATAAAATACCACATACAATGGCCTTTCTCAGACTACAGATTCCTCCCTTTTCTTGCATTTTCATAAGGCCGTTTTTGTCGCTCTCAATTTGAATAACTCCCTGTATTAGTTTCCTGGGGCTATCTTAACAAATTGCCACTAGCTGGGTGGTTCAAGGTAACAGAGATTTGTTCTCTTACAGTTCTAGAAGCCAGAAGTCTGAAATAGAGGTGTGGGCAGGGTTTGCGCCTCTGCGTTCTCTAAGCGACGACCCACTGCAGGCCTCTCCTGGCGGCTGCTGGCAATGCTTGGTGTTCCTCAGTTTTGAGCTGAGAAACTCCAGGCTCTGGCTCTGTCTTCACATGACCTTCTCATCTGTATCCCAAATATTCCTCTGTTTTTTGTTTTTTTTTTTCTTATAAGGATTTCCATCATTGGATTAAGGATATAGGATGACCTTATCTTGAGACCCTTAATGTAATTATGTCTACAAGATCCTTCCTCTCCAGATAAGGTCACAGTCACAGGCACTGGGGGCTAATTCTTGGACAGGCCTTTCTGAGAGTCATTGCTTAACTCGCTATAGTTCTTAATGCCCTAGTTCCACACATTAGTTCAAATCTAACCCAAGTTTCACCAGATAGCAGAGAAATGAGGGAATCAATGACAGTGAAGCGAATTCTTTATAAAATTAAATGAGTTAAATGTAGGGAATGGTCTTTTGTTCTAAGATTACTCCATCCTAGTTTCTGCTTGTTAAAAAGTGACAGTAATAATATATAGCAATGGCTTTAAAATATTTTTTTTCTTTTGTGGCATATTTTGGTAAAGACTATACTAATGTCATAAAACTGCTAAACTGATTTCTGTATTAGAACTACGATTTGCCAGTAGCCAAAATCCCAACTGTGTTTGAGAATATAGGTGCTGGAAGCTCTAGTTTTTGAGTGTTTATTTTGTGCTTATTATTATAAATAAGACACTAAATTCCTTTGTTGGCATGAAGCTCACATTGTAAAGACTTACATTTTTTGAAACTTTAACCAAAATCTTTCCCATTAGATATATGCAATTCACTTTCAGGGAAAGATCCCAATTGACCCAGCCTGGACTATGGGGCCTGCCCACCTCGAACAAATAACTGTGACTGTGAGTGAGGTACTATGATCGGCTCAGCTTGGGTCACATGCTCAGCACTGAGGTCCATGTGATAGGCCTATTGCTAGTAGGAGAGAAGAGAAACTGTAGACAAAAACAAAAGGCATTAATGATGTCCCTCTGTTACTGGGACACAGCATTGCTGGAAGGCATCACAAAACTGCTCTGCTTTTGTGCTGCTGCAAATTCATGGGCAGTGTCGAGTCTTCACTATTAATCCATAGCCCGTCGGCTATGTTGGTATAGATTTTGCACATTCGCTGGGGACCTGCTGAGATGCTGTGCTTGATGGTGGAGATAGAGAGGTAAATAGTACACATGCTCTTCCCACAAACAACTTGTGGGCAAGAATGACTTTAAACATTTACTTAAAATACAACATGGTAAATACCCTTATCTGGGCGAAGTGCCATTTGCAGAGATGAAGGAATAACTAACCTGGAATAGGTTGAGATTCACAAAGGAAAAGAGAAGTGTGAAGTGGGCCTTCCAGGCATAGATAATAAATGGGATGTAAAAAGGCATGGGCGTTTGAAAGGGCACCACATGTTTGCAGATCAGTTGAGGGTGGTTAGGGAAAGGATGCATGGGTGGGGAGTGCAAAACGAGTCTAGGGACTGTAGAGCAGAAGCCGTATATGACTTGGAATGCAACTTTTAGCAAGCCTCTTCAACGTCTCTCTGCAGCCTCCAGATTCTCCCTTTTTCAGTGCTGGAAGTTATTATTAAGTTATATTTCTTAAAGTTTCCTTTGGTCATGTCATCTTTTTGCTGAGAAACCGACATAGATGTCTATGACCTGAAATGTAGAGTCTGAGATTAAAGCTGTGTTTTAGAAGTAATATAAGTGAGGCACCTGAGACAGGGCCGGGCACATGGTAAGTGCCCATCATGTTAATTACTCTTGTTATTGTTGCCCTGACATTCCTGCATTCTCTAGGGTTTTCTTCCAATTTTTTCTCTCATCATTTTCCACTCTGTCCAAAGCAGGATACTCACTGCTCCCCAAATATGTCTTGTTTCTTTCCACCTTCGTTAACCTGCTGTATTATCTTCAGAGACTGAATACCCATACTTTAAAATCCCACTCAAAGGTCACTCTCATTTCTCTCAGTCAAACATTATTTCTCTTTTCTTCTCATGGCATTTTGCTTGAACCTCTTTGACAACATTGAACATGGAGTCTTACACGAGAGTTACTTATGCACATGGCTTTCTATCTAATTTTCTGTATCAGTTTGACTCTAATTGGTGCATTTTTTAAATCTGTGTTCTCTTCCACCAGGGGGTATTACTGGATATTTTTGATGTGGGTCCTCTTGCTGCCTTTCTTTATTGCGAAAGCTGACTATAAGTAGGATTCTCTATAAGAGTCATAAAAATATAAGTTCTGTTTTTTTAATATAAAAGATGTATGATTATTGATTATTTTTTTCCTGAAATCTTTAACCAATGCAACAGGATAAGAAAATGGAACATGGAACAAGGAGCATGGGCAAGGATGCAGCAAAATTGTAATTATTTGCAGAAAATATGATTATCTACTTGGAAACCAAGTCAGCCTAATCTTTTGTGAGAATAAGCTGAGAAGCTGTTGGGATTATTTAGAGTTTGGTTAAGGTAGACATGAACAGACACTTCTGAGAATATGTGTGCATATATGGAGGGGTGCCAATGCAACCTCGTAGCACTAGCAACAGAAACAGAACATGCTTGAGGATAAATTTACCAAGAAATGTTCAAATAAAGCCAAGCATTATTGAAGAACATGGAAGAAAACTTAAATAAATGGAAAATAAATCAGGTTTATTAGGACTTCTTAATATTGTGAAACAAGCTAATCTATCAATTTAAGACAAACTCAAATAAAATTTCAGTGGTCTTTTGTTATCTATTTATCATTAGACCTTGAAAATAGTTCTAAAATTCACCCGGCAGACTAGGGCTTTTAAAAAAGGCAGTTCAAGGTGGAAATAGTCCTACTCACTATTAAAATATATTGCAGCACTGTATTTTAAATAATATAGAAAAAGTGCAGAAGTGGGAACATAGATCAGTATTTTAGAGGGAAAAGTCCAGAAATATTACAGACCTAAGATTATAACAGCATTTAATATAATGGCTGTGAACAAAGAAAAGATGGATTATTTCATAAATGGCGTTAGGATGACTGGCAAACTTTGGAAAAAAACAAGGTTAGATCTCCAAACAACATATGGTCAGCTACTTCTAAATATTAGTAGCTTAAAATGCCAACTATTTTATCACCTCTCCCAGTTTAAGCGGGTCAGAAATTTTGGAAGGACCAGATGAGTGGGTCTGGCTGGGGGTCCCTCCTGCGGCTGTAGTCCGTCTGCGGTGGCATTGTGTCAGGTGCAGCTGGGTGTCAAGGCCGCTGGGCCCGGCCGAGCCCCTCCGGTCCCAGAGTCTCTCCACGGGATTCTTCTCATGGGCTTGTTTGAACACCCTCACCACATAAAAGCCACAGGGACTAAAATGGCTTACAATTTCTTGCATAAGGAATTATTTATTGACACAAAAGTTTACACATCAGTATATTTTAAAGGTTTTATCACATTGTTGAAGTTAAACTGGCATTTTAAGAGATTTTAGAATTTGATATTGCTATACTTGCAAGCAACATAGATTTTTGTATGTTCTGTGGAGTATACTTTAATCTTTAGGGTCTACATGTAATGCTTACCCCTGCCCACCTCTGTTCAAACCAAGCCGACATATAAGTCAGTGACAGAAGGAGATTTATTTTTCACGTCTCTGTTTATTAAGATTAATAATGGTTACATTGGCATTCTTAAAAATATTTAGGATTTTGTCTTAGGTTAAAAAGGTGGACATGAATGCTGTCTTGAGTATAAAAGTATATAGCTTATCAGTCTAACGCCAAAATATTTTCCAAATAATTATTTTAAAATAAATGAATTTTTCTTTTAATTAACTGTGGAGTAGACTAAAAAATGCTTAGACGTTTCTAGGTGTGAGGGCATTTCTATTTTCAGTTTCTCAGAGCTGTAGCAGTTATTAGATGATGTTCAGACAGCTAACATGTTGTCTGAAGTCTTCGAGAGCAAGAATTCCAGCAAGCAACACAGAAGTCGAACTGCCCTTCGTGACTGAGCTATGGAAGTCCTGCAGTATCACTGCTGCTATAGTCCATTGGCTAACACTGAAAGACAAGCTCATCCCGACTCAAGGGTTTAGGACACTGGACCCACTTTCCTGATGGGAAGATTGTCAATGTCATTGTAGAAGGGCATGCGGGATGGGAGATATTGCTCCAGCCATCTTCGGAAAATCAATCTGCCAGGATATTTCACGTGTTCCCGATCGAGACCTCATGGAATAATCTGAGGGCCAGTCTCCCTGTCTCTCCACTCCGATAGCCATCATCATAGATCCGCGATATTCAAACTTTCCCATGTGTCAGAATCACCTGCAGTGCTTCTTCGACCACACTTTTCTGGATCCCGCCCCAGGGTTTCTGATTCATTAGGTCTGGGGTGACGTAGGACGGCAAAAATTTGAATTTCTCATAAATTCCGAGGTGATGCTGATGCGACTGGTCTGAGGACCACGTCTGAGAACCATTTTTCCAGATCGTAACATTTGTTCCTCTGTGCTTACTGCTCTCTCTCAGGTGATACTACGGGCCATGGAGAAAGCAGTTCTTTCCCAAGTATTGAATCACTTTTCAGTTGTTCCCATCAGCATTCACGGTTGGTCTAAGGAAGTTAGAGGCTTAATAAAAACAAGAAGGATTTTCAGGCTTTGCGAATCCCAGTCAGTTAGCCTGCACCCTCCCATTTCGGCTGTTAAGGATAGTAGAGTTTTTGGTAGGAGAGAACACCACAGAAGATAATTCTTTTGCTTTCTGACCACTTCAAAAAATATTTTGCCTCAGTGTCAGTGGTAAAGCTTCTCCTTCCACCTTCCATCAAAGAACTGCTGATAACCTAAGACAAGTTCTAGCCATACACTGATGGGCAACGCACCCTCTCAGGGCCCTGTGTGACAAGGGTTCTCTACTGCCCAAAGCTCCTCACCAAGGCAGCAACTGGGAAGCAACTTAGAAGAGGCAATCTGTTATTTCATCAAATTGAAATATTCTTTATAATCTCCTTTTATAGCTCAAAACTTTCAAGTATAATTAATACATGTGGCACAATCTCAGTTTAGCTTCAAAGTCAAGACGTGAGGCCAGATTGTGCAAAATAGTCTCTTGAATTTGGTGATGATGTTGTAGAGGTTCAGCACCCAGAGGACATCTGGAGGCTTGTTTTTCCTGGTTTTTCAACCCAAGGCTAACAACTGTGAATTTCATAGAAACCTGGATATTCTGGCTGGCAGAGATTATTCACAGTTGACTTAAACGCTCAAACCAAACAACGCTGGCAGAGGGGAGCATCTTTTCCCATCACTGTTCAAGGACAACTTCAAATATTGCATTCTGATCCTTGTTCATATTTATCTAGAATCATAGTCCTGTCTAGCTGGACTAGATAAAAAGTTACTCAACTTAAGAGAAAGATGAATGATTTCTAACTTTAAATTATAGACCTATTAGCTTAATAGAAATTTATCTACCTACTTGTCTATCTATTATCTATCTATCATCTATCTATCTACCTATCTATCTATCTATCTATCTATCTATCTATCTATCTATCTATTCTTAGTCTGTCCAGTAGTAATGTGAACTCAGTAGAATATAGATCCAAAATAATTTTAATTTTTCTCCAGTAAATGGCTTCAAACATATTCAATGGAATTGTCCTTTTTCATCCTCACCTACAATTGGACAGATCCTGTTGTTTTTCTGGTCCCTTCCAAGTATACAAGTTCAGCTTAAGAGCGATATGTCACATTCAGCTCAAAGCACTGCATATCCTCTAACTTGCCCTTGACCAGGAAGCGAGCATTGCCAGGAGAGAGTAACCTATCCTTTGTCTTACCTTCTTTTAAATTTATTATTATTATTATTTATCTTTATCCTTATCAAAAAACATGCTTATCGATTTTAAAGGGAAGGGAAGGGAAGAACAGAGATAGAGAGGAAAGACTGATGTGAGAAACATCAATCCATTGCCTCTCCCACATGTGCCCTGACTGGGGACAGAACCTATGACCTTTTGGTTTACAGGATGACACTCCAACCAAATGAGCGTCACACTGGCTAGGGCTGTCTTTCCCTCTTTTTTGAGCTACTATGTATCCTTTAGAGTGTTGAGGTCTGGCAAGAAAGATGGAGGAAAGGGAAATTAAATAGCACTACTTAATAGCACTGCCGTGGTCCTCTCTTTATAGTTGATGGCTTCTGTATAACAAGCATCCAGAGTCTGGCTTCCCTGTACGATGCATGAGTTGTTCTTCAGGGATCCCATGGGAGAGTCTACATCCACTGTGTCATCCTTGACATGGGAAATGGGCTCCTGCAACACCTCTTCCAAATCCCATCAGCCCTACAGTGCTGGTGCTCCCTTGTCCGTCAGACACCTCTTTCAGTTATCTTCCATGGTGTTCCCTCCCATCCCAAACTCAAGCATCCTTTAATCCTTGCCCCTTCAAATAAGGGTGCAGGATAGCCCACTGACACCTCTCTCCCATCTCACTCTGATTCCCTCCCTTCTGTTTACCTAGGCCCAAGGTAAGTGGATATCAAATCAGGAGGTTGGATGCCAGTCTATTTTCCTTGCAAGCACTTCCAATCCCTACCTGTGGCTTTTACTGCTATCACATACAAAGCCTCCTTCTGATAACGAATAGTTTGTATTCCCTTCTTTTTATCACAAAATAAAATTCAAAGATAATATAAAAAACATATATTAATTTTTAAAAGAATATATTTTTAAAAGGACAATATGTTCGAGCCCTGGCTGGTGTAGCTCAGTGGATTGAGCGCGGGCTGGGAACCAGATGGTCCCGGTTCGATTCCCCGTCAGGGCACATGCCTGGGTTGCGGGCCGGGTCCCCAGTGGGGGCCATGTGAGAGGCAACCATACATTGCTGTTTCTCTCCCTCTCTGTCTCCCTCGCTTCCCCTCTCTCTAAAATAAATAAATAAAATCTTTAAAAAAAAAGGACAATATGTTCTAACTACAAAATATAAAAAGAATATAATTTATAATAAAATAACATGTAATACATATTAATGTGTAAGTGCTCTGACATAGTAGTACTAGAAAACATAATGAAGTAGTCAGATACTTGCAGCTCCTTATGGTGAGTATTTGTATTTAAGATAAAAAAAAAAAGAAACAGAAGCCATTCTCTACAAAGGAAGGATAATTGAAGGGCAGATGAGTGTGTGGACCCTAATTGAAACTAGTTTAGAGATAATTAATAATAACCTACCATATGTAAATAATAAGAAAAAAGGGAAAGAACCTTAATCAAGGTAGTGATGATACTCTGGTAAATTACAAACTGTCAAAATGGAAAAATGGAAGAATTAACAAATGAACTAGTCTTATAAGTGTAATATAAAAATAATTTGTATCTTAAGACATAGGTTGAGTCGGTAATAAAATAACAGAAAACATATTTCTCATCTTGAAATGTCACCACATGTCCAAGCGTGCATTCCGTAGGGAATGTTCTGGCGGGACAGGCTACAGTGTGGAGGTGTGAAACAAACCTTCATCTGCGGGCCTCTCCCCTGCAGCGGGCCTCTCCCCTGCAGCGGGCCTCTCCCCTGCAGCAGGCCTCTCCCTGCAGTGGGCATGTCTGGCACCCTTGGTTTTTTCCCACCAAATGCCTGAACTGCCCCACAAGCATTGTGAGAACAACCAAAAAAAAGAAAACCTCTCAAATTTCTGAATGCTTCCTAAAGGGTGGTTCCTTCCTTGTGGGAAATATGTCTTTAAATCTTTTTTTTCTTAAACTTAAATTAAGCATCTCATTGGTGCATTCTAGTAAGAACTGCTTTTGCTGAATTAAGCTTTGGCATGATCTAGTCATTGGTCTACCCAGAAACTCAACACTGCATTACTTGCAAATGTGGAATTGAGGATGCTGTTTACATCACACAGGGTTTTCTGCATAGACTAAGGGGATATATTTGTTTTTTATTCAATACGGGGACACTTCAACTTTTTCTGAGTACTACTCACTTTGAGTCATGCATCTAATTATGTGACTCAGACTTCTGACCTGTGTCCAGCAAGTTGACAGGATGGCATAGAAGGCCTTGTATGTACTAACCTCATTCTTGATTTTTATCTTACTTTCCATTTTCTTTCCTGTTTTGCTTTTATCACCTCTGTGTTGAGAAGCCAGAGTTGGTGTACTGAATTAAGGATATCCATATTGCCCTGGCCAGTGTGACTCAGTTAGTTGGAGTATCATCCCATAAATCAAAATGCCAAGGGTTCGATTCCCGGCCAGGGCACATGCTTAGGTTGTAGGTTTGGTTCCTGGTTGGTGCGCATGCAAGAGGCAACAGATTGGTGTTTCCCTCTCACATCAATGTTTCTTTCCCTCTCCTTCTTCCTCCCTTCCCCTTTCTCTAAAATCAATTAGCATGTCTTTGGGAGAGGACAAAAAATGCATATTATGACTTGCTGAATGAGGAGGCACAAATTACCCTTTGGGGTGGCCGGTAGCTACCCCAGCATTGAACTTCCACTTTGGGGAACTAAAACACATAGGGTTGTTTTGATTAAAGTCTCAGTTCAAAACACAGCACCAAAAAGGAAGGAGAGTTACAAGATATTGTTACTTACAGATTCCAGAATCAAGGCGGTGCGGTTGAGGGGTGGGGAGGGACAAACTTCCGCCCAGGTCAGCAGGGAGCTGGAAAGAGCAGGCAGGGTAGCAAGAACGTGTTACATATACCATGGTTGGGGCGGAGATCACTCACTTTTCATGGGTTGAACTCCAAGTGGCTATTTTAAAAGGTGCCCCGGGAAAAGTGAAGCATGAATTTATGGCTGATAATCTGAACTCAAATCCTTATCCAATTGTTCAGGCTCTGGGTGTGAACAAGGTTATCACACTGTAAAACGCCTAGGCAGCAACTCAGAAAAACAAAGTTGTTTTTCTCATCAAAGCTTTATTCATGTAACTGTCTTTAAAATAAATATTTTTTCCCTGTTGGGACAAAATAACTCAACTTTCAGTTTTAAGACTACAGACTCAATGTAAGCTATAATTACCCCCTTCTTGCACCAAATCCCTAAACCTATATATATTCATAACAGTGGTTGTAAAGAAAAAGGACCCCTTTGGTGGACCCCAAACTATGAGGATGAAAAGCCACTAAAAAGCTTGGGACCTGCCCTGGCTGGTGTGGCTCTGTGCCGGCCTGCGAACCAAAGGGTCACCCGGTGGATTCCCAGTCAGGGCACATACCTGTGTTGTGGGCCAGGTCCCCAGCTGGGGGTACACAAGAAGCAACCACACATTGATGTTTCTCTCCCTCTCTTTCTCCCACCCTTTCTCTAAAAATAAATAAATACAATCTTAAAAAAAAAAAGCTTGGGACCCTTGTAGGTGACGTCTACCCAGGAGAGCCCCCTGGGGTGCGGAGCCCCGGGGTGGTGGGCACGACGGTGCTGTGGAGAGGCCAGCTGGTCAGATTGATCTTTCAATCTCATCTTATATTCCACACCAGTTCGCTACAAATTGGACTTTAGTCAAAGTGAAATGTTGTCTTTGCTTGAAATTTGCTGTCAGAGCAGCAGGGCCCCATGGTTCCCCGATGGAGAGTTGTGAGGAGAGATGACTTTTCAGATGTAGCAGTGAGTTCTGTGTCCTCGGGGAAGAGTGGTTTCTCTGTAGCTTTTCATCACCCTGTTGGCTCCCCCAGATCATGAGCTGCTCAAAGATCGCCGTCAGTGAGCTTTACTTCAGTAGCAACAAAACTGACTGATAGCATACAGCCTCATACTAATGAGTATTTTGCAGTGTATGTATCTTGCAAGTGGGTTATAAACAATCTTAATGGTGTGATTATTAGTCCTATCTCTCCACTAACGCAACTATATATAGTGGTCACATCTTAATCATTTCCCTCCCTCCTCTTTTAAAAATCCTTGTTAGCTCACTCAGCACTTCATCATTTGATTCTCGTGCTTTATTCTATTTTATTTATTAATACTAGATATAAGTAACTTAGGTTTACTTTAATATTAATAATTTGTACCAAATGTAAGTCAACTTTCCTATATTGGAAGCATCAGTAAGTCCTGATTTAGCAGAATTTCCGCAGAGGAATATACCTTTTCCCAGTGAATAACAATATAACAGTGTGCTGTCTGTCATAGGCTAAAATGATGCAATTGACCAGCTGTTGGGAAATGCACTCTCACATGCTATCTAGTGATCACGCCAAATTCCTCTGCTGGCCGTAGGTTGCAGGCAGAATTTTCTGTGAAGTTAATTGGTTCAGGTAAGCAATGAATGTGCAGCCTTAGTCCCATAGGTATCACACCCTCTAACCAAGTGAATTGCTTGAATAATATTTATTACTACTACATATAGTAATCTATTGTTTATTAAAAGCCAGATGCCAGGTGCTTTCTTCATAGTGTTCTCTTCAACTATTTTGGGAACTAGGGAAAAGCCAGTTGAAAGACAGACGAAATTTAGGAAATAGGAATGGGTAATGGTAGGAAGTATAAATTAACCTTAAATATAGGCAGTGAAATTCATTCGAAAGCTTTTTATCCCGGTTTGGGAAAAACAGATGTGTTGGTTTCCTTGTGTAAAAGGTGGATTATTACGCATTTGATGTAGTGATATATGCAAACTCAACTGGATTGTTTCTCTTCTTCTGTTCATAGGAAGCATGTCGTTTCTTCTTAGGATGTGGGCAATCTGTTATTGAATCCCTAAAAAACTAGGAAAATGAATAGTTTCTTGAGGTTTCTTGAGTTTCTTGTGCTTCTTGGTCTTGAGGTTTGGTGCTTGGCTGTCTGATTGCCTAGTACTTAATGATGTGCCACCAAGAAAAAAAAAAAGAGACCAGAGAAAGAAAGTCTGTTTTATTTTTGTTGTTGTTGTTTGTTTATTTTTTTAGGGGCTAGAGAAATTAATGCTTGACTTTTCAGAAAACAGAAGAGTTCCTCGGAGAAGGGACCAGAGGTTGACTGTTCCTTTGGGTGGCAGAGACCAGGGGCGTGCCCGGAAGTGGAGTCTGGGAGGCGTCATAACTTCCAAATGATATCCGTATGGATTTCAGGGAGAGTGCAGCAAGGGGGGTCACCTGGGGGGCCAAGCTGAGGTGGACAGTGATGACATGGACGCTGCCTGCAGAGCAGCCCACCTTTGCATGTGGATAGGCACGTGAGCATCTCTACCGTGGGCAGGGTCTCTCCTCGTCCTTTAGTTCCTCAGGGTCCCGTAAGCCGGGGCCTTTCTCCTTAGAGAGGACGGGGAGTTTTACAAGATGCCTGACATGGCTCGCCGTGGCAAGTGGGGGTCCAGAGTTAGATTGATTTGATGTAATAAGGAAAGGTGACATTTCCTTGGCACTTCGAGGATGACGGGCAACTGATTATATTAGCGCACACACCTTACCTCGTTCACTCCTGAGAGTTTCTAAAGGAAGTAGTGTTATTCCTTGTGTTCACATCCTTATTCCTTTAAAACTCCTATATGTACATACGAAAGTGTAAAAACAGTCTTTTTATACTATGGAAACTTTAAAATACAGTCCGTTGATTTCAACTTCAGTATATTTAAACCAGCAGTTATATTAATAAATATGTTATATTAATAAAATAGAAATTACTTCTAAGTAGTAGAAATTCAAGTTACAATCTGTAACTAAACATGAGAAATGATCTCATGGCTGATTTGTGAATTTCCACAGAGCAACCAGTAATTGTTTGACTTACCATTGTAACGAATGTACCTAAGTGAGTAGAATCATCATATAAATATGCTGAGGCTTGCATAATTTAACATGTCATAGAATTGGTATAATCTATTTGAAAGGACTCTAAAATGAGTGGCAGACAAACATAACGTCTGATTGAGCTGGTGTGTGATTCAGAAACTACAGATTTTTCTCATGAATCTATCAAGGAATAATTAGCTGAAAAGATGAGAATGGTACCTGAGATTAACGATAGCATCAATAAGCTATTAGAACTCAATAGGCTAAAAATGAACACGTGGAACATAGCAATTAAGCACATCTGTCTTAAATAAAGCACCTTTACTTGCCAGGAAAATTACCCACTGCGTTTATGTTTCCATTGGGAAATATTTCTTGGGGTTGGGGCAACCAAAGCATTTCAAAAACAATGGGAACAGTAACCAACTTAAAAATACTTCGGACTGAAAGAAAAAATGAGGAAAGAGGAAAGCCTGCCTGGCCATGATGAACTTAAATTCTTAGTAAAATAACTGAATGGATATTGCAGAAAAGGTATTTTATATGCAGAGTGAATAGAGAATATGCATGGTGAATATGCATGGAGAATAGTGAAAACCTGGGCGGTAGCAGCATGGGCTTATACGGAACAGACCATGTCAGACACATTCAATTGCATTCTTTTGATCAAATTAGAAAGTGGATAAGAGGAATTCAGTAGGTGTAATATATCTAGACTTTATTATTTTCTTTATGCCCTGTGAAATCTTACTTAAAATTTTAATTAAAATTGGCTTGGTGATTTACACTGAAATAGCCTGAAATAAACTCACAAATAAGAAAAGGGAGATGAAATTTAGTAGCAATACAAGGGAGGATACCCTCAAAATGGAATTTATATATAAAAAATTGTGCATTTATTCTTACATGTTTAAGCTCCAGTCACTTTCAAAGTCCTCCCCATTTGATACGATACACCTATCGAGACTTTTTTCCCACTGCTCAAAACAGCTTTTGAACTTGTTGATTTTGATGCCTTTTTGTCCTTCAGTTGTTTTTTGTTTCACCCCTTCTACATCAGCAAAACATTTCCCTTTGAGAACTTGTTTCATCTGGGAAAACAGATAAAAGTCCCTTGGGGAGAGACTGGGTGAATAGGGTGGGCCTGGGGGTCCTGCTGTTGTTTTGGTCAAAAACTGCTAAAACAGTGTGGTGTGGGCAGCTGTGCTAGTAAATCACCCATCATGAAATGGGCAAATGCGTTGAAAGAGACTTCCAAAAATTCACTGAGGCCGAGCACAGCAGCTCACAACAACGCCAGCTGGTACACGGATACAATGGGTTCCCAGAACACTCACCTGGAGGGGAAGCCTGTACTACAAAGGACACACCCTCCAGAAGATAATTATGTTTTTTCTGGGGTGGGGGCTTGTATATGAGTTGAGGAAGGGGGTGGAAAGCCCCTGAACAGGCAGTGGAGGAACAATTGATCCCTACAGACCGTGGGAACTGTTGAAAGAGTAGAGAGGTGAGAAGCTAAAGCAGTGTTACAGAGCAGAATGGACTTCTCAAATATTGCAATTCAATATTCATTTAGAAGAATCTGAAAAAAATCAATAATTTTGCAATATAAGAAATGATACAGATACTGTCAATTTATTGATAGGCTAAGCAAGAGATTCTCTGGTTTGCCAACACCTGATAATTTTGCTCCTAGAAAACCTTTAGTTATGAAAACTTGTGTTGTAAAAATTGTCATGTCAATGAGAAAAAGGGTCTCAGGTTCTAAAGAGTTTGAAAATGGCAATAAAGAAGTATGTTTCCTCTAAAAAGTTTAATAAATGTTGCCTTAGATCCCATCTAGTTTTTGGTCATTAATAATGGCCTTCATATTCTTCTTCTTATTAACCCTACTGTTAGCACAATGTCCTCATACATTCTTAACATCCTTATTATCTCTACTATGATGAGGAACGCAGCTGCTGCAACAGTGGCTTCCATTTTTCTCTTACATGATTGCCTTGGCACCTAGACACGATCCTGATATAACTGATAATCTGTGTTTTGCAAAACATGTTTTGCAATATATCAATCACATAATATCCAATTCAGAACGTGAAAGCTCACGGTGTCAAATAAAAGCTGTATACAGAAGTGAATTGGTTAGCAACACACCCAAAATGCATCTCTTTGGGGTAACTGGCCACAGTTTTCAGTAGCTGCCTCTAACTGGTGAAGTCCTATGTGATATTCTAACATACGCCGGAGCACCCCACTCAGAGCCCTCAGCTTTCCTCAGAGTGGTTTATTTATATAAAAGCTTTCAGGGCATCCTAGCAGAAAGACTTATTGAACTTGTCAGGGCAGGGAGATGTGTCTTCCCTCTACTCTTCTTGCTGTAACATTCCCCACCATTCCCAACATATGCTTATAAAAGTTGCCTCTGCTTTATAAACTGCTAAAGCCTGTAAAACAGAAAATATGGTAATGTGCTAGAGGTATACGCAGTCTTTCCTCTACAGTAGTACAAAACTCTTTTTAAGGCAAGCATACTGTTATTCTGAATTATGATTGTGTTTTCATCACTCTCTAGAAATGTAATTGAAAAATAACACACTGGGATTGTTTTAGGATGAAGAATTAATATAACCCGTGAAAAGAAAATGTGTAACAGAAATGATATTGTCATTTTCGGAATTTGGGCATTTCTCAACAGTTGGGAGTCAGAACTCTGTTGTTCCCATAGAATTAATCCACATATTAGGCAGAATTTTAGCTGATTAGGAGTTTTAACTGTCTTTTGAGAAAAAAAATGAAAACTGCATAGATATATCTTTTTGACAAACAAGTGCAAGCATGAAAATTTAAAAGAAAAACATCTAAACACCAACAAAATATTTCATGTTCCGCTAGTTATTGAGATGGCCATTAATTTGAGATTAGGTTCTTATTGGCTCTGGCACTTTATCTATCTATCTATCTATCATCTATCTCTCTATCTATATATCTATCATGTATCCATATACCTATCTGTCACTCAAATCACACAGTTATTAGTTTCTAATGTGCATAGTCAATCTCCAAGTTCACAGAGATGGGATATATTACGCAGTATTTACAAAATTTACTTGCCCAAGGAAGTCCTCCTTTTGGAGGAACATCAAGTTTAATGGGTTTTGTGGTGCAATAGCTAGGAAACCCAACTCATTCCATTTCCAGCCAGAGGTAAGAGTGGCCCATGAGGTCAGTTCTGACTGAGATGCCTTGTCCCGTCAAACCAGACAAGTGCTTTTCTTCTGGTCTAGACAACGCAGAACATAGGGTTTCTAGGGAAACCAACTTATGGTCTGTATATGGTTACCTCTGAAAAAAAAATAAAGGTAAAAAACTACTAGTTTTCTTGGGCCACAGATCTTCTGGACAGGATTCGATCCCTCTCTAAGTGAACATACGGTTCCCAACAAGATGGTGAATTATACCTGCCTTGGGAGGCATCGCCTATGTGAAAGTGTTAAATAGTGTGGACAATTCGAATGAGGCTGTAGAGTGGTGGGCAGGGGGTTAGGACTGTGTAATGAGAAGTGGAGTAGAATTTTTGTGCCACGGGAAGACTTATTTTGTGTAGGAACGCTCATTGATGGTGTCTGTTATTTGCGCCAAGGTGGCCCTCAATACCTAGTCTGAATGGGAGCCATTACTGGAAAGAAAACTACCACACTTTTCCTCTACTGAGGAATAAAAAGAATTTGTGAGTTGTCCACTGGCTGCTTGATAGGGTTTTATTTTAAAATATATCTGGAATTTTGTTTTTACTCAGATATGGTGAGGCCGGCAGAGCAGTGATGATTGCTGTTGAAAAGATAGTTTGTTGCAGGAGGGAGGGGCACGTGCTATGCAGTCTACCTGAGCAAGCACCAGGGCCAGCCAGGAGGCAGCGGGGCCGAGGCGAAAGAGTCGGGAGAACCCTTTCTTGTGGTTTTCTATGAACTATTTGGGGCGGCAGGATATGCAGCTAGGTAGCTTTGGATTGAATAGTTTGAACAATTTTGGCAGTCTCTGGGCCATCGAGGACACCCCTAGTTGCTTAGTTCCTGGTCCTGGGGTGATCAGACCAGGGGAACATTGCATCCTGGAGTGTGAAAGTCAGGTAGAAGAGACAGTTCTAGTCTGAGCTCTGGACTGACGATTAGCATGTGAAAGGCGCACTTCCATGACCCTAGTGAGGCCCCAGATGCCAGAGCATGAAGAATACAGACAATAAAGAAATACAGTTACTATAAGACTGTGGAATGCAGAGGAGTCTAGGCAGTGAGAAATTTAAGAAGTCTTCCCCAGTATCCTTTCCTATACCTCTTAGGTTCCAGGGAAGCTCCCACCTCAGAACCTTTGCATTTGCTGTTTCCTGTACCTAATGACTCTTTACAAACTCATCTCCATGGCTTCTTCACGTATCTCCTTCATATCTTTACCTAAATAACAGTGTCATGTTAACTACTTCCCTTACTTAAAATTGCACCCCTCCCAACAGTCCCTTTACCTTAACTGCTTTATATTTTTTTGGTAACGGCACTCTCTAACATAGCAATTTTCAACCTTTTCCATCTCATGGCACACATAAACTAATTATTCAAATTCTGCATGACATCAAAATATATTATATTTTTTGATTATCTAAAAAATAGGTATAATTTTTATTTATCCACACCAGATGGCTATTGTTGTGTTGGCTGTTATCATTTTTTTTTATTTGACAGTCTAAGGGAAAAGAGGTTAGTGCCCCTGACTAAATAGTCAGGTATTGCATGTTTTGAAAATTCTTGTGGCACACTGGTTGAAAATCAGTACTGTATATTTTCCTAGTCTGTTTTATTATCGCTCCCTCATGACTAGAATACAAGCTCTATAAGAGCAGGGGAAGGAATGTAGGCGGCGGTGGTAGTGGTGGTGATGTTTGGCTCGCTGCTGCATCGCCATGACTTTGAACGGTTCCTGCACATGGTAGGTATTCAGTAAATATTTGTCAAGTAAATGAATAAGTGAATGAGCAGTGATGTTCAACATCCAACTTAGAGCTGCTTTCTGTTTTCCTCAAACCTCCAATAACACTCTATTGTACACAAAGCCTTGGGTCACGGAGCCTTGGACAACAGGCCGGAAGTGTCTAACTCGGGATGAAACGGTGCAGCGAGCAGGTGTAGTGCAAGGAGGAGAAATCACGGGTGTGGGCAAGAGCCCAAATGCAGAGCAAATTAGAAGAATGAGATGTATCCAAAGGAAATGTAGGCAACTCCACCCCACTTTTCAAGGGGAAAAGAGGAGTTTGTATTTCCCCTAGCATGTGGCATGGGCAATTCAATCATTTTTATCTGAGTATTTTTAAAATGTGACCTCAGATAACTAGAGGGCTAGGGTACACGTGGGTTATAACGACATTGCAAGACAGTGTTAGGTAAAAGAAATAGAGAGAAAAAATAAGAAGCCATCTAACTTTCTAACGTAAGAGTACTTCATGGAAGAAAGGAAGCACATTGAGCTTTTGTTGAAGGGTAAGGACACAAGGTCATTCCTAGGGTCATTCTCAGTCCTTCCTTGATCACGTTTTCAGTCATTTCACTGACACACAGGAAACACAAAACCTCATCCTAAATTTTCATAGTTTGTCAGTCAATGGGGCAAGAACGTGTGCAGGAACGCAGCAGCCCTTAGATAAATTAAAACACCGCTATTGTTTCTGTTCAGCAAAGTTATTCTCTTTTACACATTTTCAAGATTCCATTTGGCAGATTTTTTCCCCAGTCAATGCAGTACTTGCTCTGTTTTGTCACTTAATTTTTCAATCAGCTACTTCCAGCTGATAATAAAAGAAATGAATAATATCCCAAGAGTATACTCAGGTCTGTGTTTATATTACCAATTGTAGGAACTACTTGTACTAATAATAGTAGATCACGTCTTTAAACTGAAGATAATTTATTTGTGGTGTGACAAGTCTACTGTATATCCATGGAACAAGAAAACACTAAATTTTATTGTAAAGTTTTCTGATGAGATATATATACTTAAACACATTTTAGTATAAGCAAATAAAATATTTTTTTCTGTAAATGATATGGGGAAAATATTTAAATGTTGAGTAACCCTTGTAATTTTTATGTTCACAGCTTTGTCAGAAAGATGTTATCTTCCCAGCAGCACCGTACTATCACACATGCAAACCTTAAATCAGCAGCTGTTATACCTTCAGCAAGTTATGAATTTTTCCTGATTTACAGCAATCATTTTTTCATTTCTTTTCTCAGTCAAGCAGGAAAATTAAGGTTATTTTCATGTAAAAGATACACACATTGTGCCTTAATATTGCAGACAATCCACATCTCTTACCTTTTAAATTAAATTGCTATTGAATTGAATGTGATCTGAGGGCTGTTTTTGACTAATACCAGAAATATTGTTAGTAAATAGAAGGTAGAGACAACATTATTTACATAAAAATAAAGAGAAGCTAACATAGACATAATAACAGGAATCATTTTTATGATTTTCATGATTTGTATTATACTAATATAGCAGAACAGAATGAAAATAAAAGCTAAAGAGATTTGTGGTAGTAGAGGAGAGAAATGCTACAGTTTTATTTTTGTTGGTTCTAGGTACTCTTTTTAAAAAATCTACCTTTCCTTAAATGCAGCAGAGAAGGTTACCTTTTCATGAATTTAGGTAAATAACCCATTTAAGTTACAATCTACTTCTTAACCAGCTAAAAGCAGCTTGGTGATTTCTCAAATTGTTTGCCCAAATGAAGAATAACTAACATCCATCAAGTATTTATGATGCAGTATTTATTGAGATGTTTTCTACAGACTACCACTATAATACTGATAATCCTGCAGAACTATGTGCTGTTATGTTCCCACTTTACTGAGGAAGGAGTGGGAACCCAGTACCTGGCAGAGTGCCCAAGGTCTTAGATGGTGGAGCAAGAATTCAAATCCAGGTCATTGGACTCATCAGAAGAAGGAAGCCTCAACAGATGGGACTTTTAACATTATGTAACCTGACTGCTGATTCCAGGGAAGAATGTCTCTGGAGAATTCAAGCATCCTCCGGTGGCAGCAAACAATTTCAAAACTGTCTTGCTCTTAATTAGGGTAATTTGCTGACACATTTATGGGTTTACATGGTTTATTTTCTTGACCTCATATGCATGATTGTCGTGGCTCCTATGTGCCAGGCACTGTTCCAAGTACTTTATAACTATATGAGATAGGTACTATTATCTCATTTTATAACTGAGAAAACCAAGTCATGGCTTAAATAACTTGCACAAGGAAACACTGCTAATAAATGATACAGATTTGACATAAAGAGTTTGGCCTTATAGTCTGTACTCTTAACCACGCCACACTAAGGCTGCCTATCTGTCTCATCAGCTATTGCTTTAGCAAACCACCCCCAAACTAGAGGCTCACAACAGGTAAATACTTTTTTGCTGACAGGTCTTATCATTAATCATTGCTTGACTGACCTGCGAAGGGCTCAGCCAGTTGGTTCTGCTTCCCACTGGAGGTCCGATGGCCTTTGCTCCAGGCTGTGGGCTGGGTTCAGGTCAACTGTGTGTGTGTCGTTTGAGGGGCTTAGGCTGGAGGACAGCAGCTCCTCGGGGCATGTTCTTCCTGGCAGTTAAGCAGAGTGCCACAGGCAAGCCCGAACTACACAAGCATATTCAATGCCTCTCCCCACATCACATCAGCTAACATGTCTTTGGTCAATGCAGGGTGAGCCGACGCACAACACAGTAATGCAGGAAGTAGATTCTTCCCACAGTGGGTCAGAGAGCGTAGCGAATGCTTCTTGAATAGCACGTCAACTTATCACTCTCTATGCTGGTTAACTCTTACATATAGAACTGGGAGGTGTATTCATTAAGGTTATTTTCGCTGCTAAATTATGTTCCCAAACTCCCCAAGTCTCAATTGCTTGACATATTGATAGTTTATTTCTCATATGCATGGTATTTGGGCAGTGTTCCACATGTTCATTTATGAACTCCACTGGTCCAAACCTCGATCCCGGCTCTGCCTTCCTCCGTGTTTTTACAGACCTCTCTGTTCAGCTCACCGTTAACGGAGAATGGTGAATAGGGCACGCAAACTTGTTATGGGCCAAATCTGGAAGTTGCCTTCATTCTGTTGGCTAGAACTCAGTCACATGACCGTTTCTAACTCCAAGAAAGGCTGGGCAATGAAATAGAGTTGTGAACTCAGAAAGAAGGATAAGTGGGTTTGGTGAGCACCTAATCAGTCTTTGTTATGGATGGCAAAGTCCTTTTGAAAAGGCAAAGGTGTTCAACAAAGCCTGGTATTTGAACTTCTGCTTTGTGTTAATGCAATATAGGTAGCCTACACCAGGAAGGCATGAATATAGTTAGTCTATTTTTGAAACAAAGATAAAATCTTAGTTAAAATCATAGTTTTATGATAATGGAACCAATAAAAGGTTGGCTTTTTGTGTGACTGGGTGGGCAGGTAGTCACGAGAAAGAATGAAGACATCTCTAGACTCCTACTTATTTCATGTCCTGTAAAATGAGCTTGGAGCGAGAGAGCCCAGAGATTACGCCAGAATGAAGCAGTCGGCATGTATAAATGGGAAGTTTTGAAGTCCCAAAGCAGAGTACGAGTCTTTTGAGGACAATATTTTGAGATGGCATGATTTCCCCGGAGCCGCTACTTAGAACAGACATTTCTCTTTGGTTTTATGAAAGTGTACCGCCTCTCTGCAGGGCTTTAGAAAAGTCACATTTTCCCAGTGAATACTCTCTGTTTTTGAGAAACATGACCAGTTAGAACTGTACATCATTACTTAACCTAATAATTGTTCTTTCTGTGTGTTTTTAAAAATAAAATTACTCATACAAGACAGGTGGAAGATGAAAGATTAAATCTATTCTTCTGTAGTGCCAAATTAAACTCAATTTTGAAGCAGAGCTTAGCTATACTATGAAAACAAGTACTCAGTTAAAGATGCTATTCATGACATGACTCACCAATTACTAATATGATTATAATAACACAGGTTACAATGAGTTCAATTACATTACAGCAAAATTACTATAAAATACAAAATTGATGTTTCTTACTTTTTCAGTGTTAGGTATTTGAAGCATCTAAATCACATCTTGTAGCTGTCAGTTTTCAATCACTACTTATGTCAGCTGTTTTATTGATGGATGAAAGCCAGGTTTTCCTCAGTCCCCTTAAAACACTTAGAATAGTTGTTTTTGAATCTTGATTTTTGACAAGTACTTTGTGTCAGAAACATGTTATGTCATAGCATAAATTACTTCAGCCTCTGCATGCATGATTTTTTAAAAGGAGATAAAATGTTAGATTCCTTTAAAGTGAAAAACCCATAAAACAAAACAGAATGAAAAAATTATCTGCTACATATCTTCCTCAACATTTTAGTTCAATTTATAGCATTTGCGTTGCACAAGTTATTCAGCAACTTTAATTGGGAATGTGGATGAGCCATTTTTGTGTTGAAAACATGCTAATCACAATGACATCTCTAGGTATAAGAACTCATGCTTTAATTGATTTTGTTATTTTCCTGGGAAATTCTGTCTCATATACCTTAACAAAAGAAATCTTGCAATGTTGTCCAAACTGAACTGGTTTGGGGGGGATTGTTGTTTGTTTATTTGGTTTAGGTCGCCCTGAGAAATGTTCCTTTGTTTTCTGCCTCTGTCCTCTTTTCGGTAACATTGTTGGTTCATGGGAAAGAAGTAGCCTGTATTCTCTAACATTAAACAGCTGGTGCTTCACTATTCATATTTTTAAGCTGAAGTGGCACAGGAAGATAATTGTGGATAGAAAAGAAGGAAATAAATCAGTGTATGAGGTATTATCACTCACTTTCCATTGTGAAAAACAAATATAGCTGCTATATGCTAACATTCATCATCGGTAAATTGAAAATATATATCACTAACATAGGGGAAAAGAGAGTATCTGTGACGATGGGATGTATATACTTCAGTAATGTGTCTTATTAAAGCACAGTAAACGGGCTACTGGATGGTAAAATTGCAGACAGCTTCTCAAAGTACTGAATGAGAGATTCAATGTATTAGAAAAAAGTCTTGCACATTTAGGAGTGAACAACATATTGGTGTTCATTAATCTTTGGTACAGGTTATAGCATTGTTCAGCATTTTAAAAACAAACAAACAAAAAAATCAAAGTGAACTTTGTTATGGGAAGAGTTGTCTTTTGTGACAGGAACCTGGATTTCTGACCACAGCGACTACCCGGGGCCACGGGGGAGCCATCATAGTATTTCATCCTCTCTTTCCACAGTGGATGTAATTCAAGCTGGGGTGGCAGGATTTTGTTTTAAATTACAGCTGGGAGCTGGGAGAAAAGCTACTTCTATAGTCAGTTTGCAACACAAGAGAATGTGGTCAAAATACAGCCAAGAGCTGAGAAGAGAGAGGAGAGAGTCTTCTTTGTGATTGAAACCTTGTGTCTAGGCTCTAAAAATCCCAGGAGCTGCTGTGCTAAGGTTTGCTCCTTCATTTCTGTGAACCTTCATAGTAATTTTTCAATAAGCATCACTACCCCCCCTTTTTTCTCCTTACTTCTGGAAGTTCAGGTTAAATTTTTATTACTTTCAACCAAATGAGTAAAACCCCAACAAAATATTTAAAATATTTTGTTTCCTGGCTTATATTTCAACAAAATATTTATTTCAACAAAATATTTAAATTAAAACCCCAACATCTTTTAAGACTAGGATAACAAATTTCAATTAGATAATAAGGCATAGTGAGTTATGTGGCTTCAAGAAATGTTTTATGGAATATTTATTTTCCTCAAGGCCCCCAAAGAGAAATCTTTGTTTTATTTCATTTTGATATCTAGTGAGAAAAACAAGTCTCTAGGCACTCATTTGCGTACTCATTAACCAATGAACATTTATTGGGAACTGTTTTAGACGGGATACTGCGGTAGGTGCTGGGGATACAATGTAGAGAAAAGCATGGGAGATGTCTGTCTTCATGGAGCTGACACATGCAGTGGCAGAATGCAGACAATAAACATAATATCTAAGAAAGTAAAAGAGCCATGGAGAGAAAAGCACAAAACAAAGAAAGGTGAGTGTGGTGTGGCGGGGCCACGGCTGTAAATCAGCTGTCCAGCTGTCAGAGTCCTCAGTGAGCAGCAGAGAAGGAGCGCGCCTGCGAGGTGAGGCAGTGAAGCGCGGGTAGGGAGGCCGTATAAGCTGCCATCCAAATGGGGAGACTTTTATGATTGTGCCTGTGGTACAGGGATAGCAGGCACAAATGGGGACTCTCTCAGGCAAACCAGGACATATGGCCATCCGAGCTATGAGGGTATCTATCTGGAAGAGGAAAATTCCAGAGAGAGAGAAAAGAATAGAGGCAAAGGCCCTGAAGCGGGAGTTTGCATGCCTGGTTCAAGGTCCGATTAGGAGGTCACTATGGCCCCAGCCAAGCGACCAAGGGAGGGAGCAGAAAGAAGAGGAGAGAGAAAAGCATTTCAGTAGGGGCCTTGAAGGCTAGGGTCAGAACCTGGGTTTGTATTCTGAGTGAAATGGAGTCATCAAGAGTTTTGTCATAGGAGTGATATGACCTGACTTGTGTTTAAAAAAAATAGTAGAGCACAGGTGGCCAAACACATGAGTAGGAATTTCACTTGCAGGCCACTGTAACAACCCGGGTGAGAAAGCATGGTGAGCGGTAGAGGGTGCGGGTGGCAGTGGTGAGCAGGTGGCCAGATCTTTGATGTATTTTGAAGGTAAAAAGAACAGTATTTGCTGATGGATTTGAAGGTAGAGGCTGAGAAAGAGGAAGAAGTCAGGAATCACTCCCACATGGTTGGCTTGAGGAACAGAAGGTTGCAGTGGCTATTTCCTGACATGGGAAAGGTACTAGGAAGAGAGGGTATTAGGAGAAAAGATGTATTAACTATTGGCCATAATAAGTTTTAGAAGCCCATTAAATATCCAGAGTAGTTTACCAAAATAATATCAAGATTCTATCACCAGGAAGAGAGGAAAAAAAAGTGTTGAACAGGTCAAGTCCAAGGACATAGCAGCCACCACTTCTCATAGTAACTGTCTAGAAAAGGAAATGATGTCTGCCATGCCTTATTTCTTGTGAGCCTAAGCTGGGATCCGACTGGCATTTCCTAAGTTCTTCAAATCATTTCCTTCAATGATTAGGTGTACAATACTGCTGTTGTTTTCAGAAGCTGACTTTTTAAAAAAAATTTATTATTTTTTAAATATTTTATTTATTTATTTATAGAGAGAGGGGAAGGGAGGGAGAAAGAGAGGGAGAAACAGCAATGTGTGGTTGCCTCTCACATGGCCCTCACTGGGGACCTGGCCTGCAACCCAGGCATGTGCCCTGACTGGGAATCGAACCGGGACCCTCTGGTTCCCAGCCCATGCTCAATCCACTGAGCTACACCAGCCGGGCCTGACTTCTTTTTTTTTAAAGATTGGAATGACTTTTGCATATTTTCTGCTCTCCAAAAGTTCTTGCAGTGTCCTGGTGTGTGTTCAGTTGTAACTCATAAAATCTCTATGTCCCTTTAGAACCTCCTCACCTGGAGCTTCTGTTTTCTTAAAGTTGTTTTTACCCTCTTTTTCATTTTAAAGTCACTTATTTGTTCTATTTCATATTAGAAGTAGTAAGTATGCATTGCAGAATATTCAGGAAATACAATGCACAGTAAAAAGAAAATGAGAATCCTACACCTAGAAATAACAACTCAGCATTTCAGAGTTTGTCCTCCCTCTATTAATTCTATGTACAATGTATGTATCTATGTACATAGCTATGTACACACACACATATTTAACTCAAGTGGAATTATATTGTACATTCTGTTTTTGTAAGTCACCAGTTTAACTTATATTGGGTCATCTCCTTGACAGATAAAACAGAGGACTAATAACAATTAGGTAGTTAACGTTCTCTCCATCACCTGATCTTACACCATCTGTCCTTTGCAGAGAGCTTATTGCTTCCTTATGTTTGCTAAAAATAACAAAGAGTAATCAAATTTATTTTCCATTATTTTCCACACATTTAAAGTCAATCTAGAATTATCAATCATTAAATTTCTAACTGATCTAAGCCACTCTTTCACACTCATTTGTCCTTTATTGTACGCTTATTGTGGTCACTGCTGGTTGTGTATTGAACACCCATTCTATCCCCTTCCTTCTTCCTAAAAAATTCCTATTTGGTTGAATTACCCTCATCCTGACCTGGCACTCCCCCTGTATAAGCAACAGTGTGCCCACTACATTCCACTTGTTTTATAATTTAATTTTATTAGTTGAATTAATATACAATTGACTTATTTCTTGATTTTGGCAGTGTAGTACTACAAATTTTAACACGTGTAGATTCATGGCACCACCACTGAAGTCAGGATACAGAACTGATGGTCATACACATGCACATTTAACATTGTAAGAAACTGCTAAACTGTTTCCCACAGTGGCTAAAACATATTGCATTGCCATCAACAATTCACGATGGCGCTCATTGTTTCACATCTTCACCTGTGCATGGTATTGTCAATCTTCTAAAACAAAGTTTAGCCATCCTTACAGGTATGTGCTGGTATCTCACTGTGGTTGTAATTTGCATTTCCCCAATGGCTGATAATGCTGAACATATTTTATGTGCTTATTTGATTTACATGCATACTCTTTGGTAAAGTGTTCAACTCCTTTGCCCATTTCTTAATTGGGTTATTTTCCTGAGTTATTACAGGTCTTTATATATTCTGGATACAAGTTCTTTTCCAGATGTAGGATGTTAAAATATTTTTTCCAACTATGTTTCTTGTCTTTTCAATATTTAACATTGTCTTTCATTAATCAAGTCCAATTTATCCATTTTTAATGGATTGTACTTACAGTGTTATATAGTTGAGGCTTCTTTGCTAAATCTTGAGTCATGAAGAATTCCTTTTATGTTTTTTTCTAAAAGTTACATAGTTCATCTTATATTTATATCTATGATCCATCTTGAGTTAACTTTTTTAATAAGTGTGAGATTTAGGCCAAAGTTCTTTCATTAAATGGGCGTTCAGTTGTTCCAACACCATTTTTTGAAGTCTCTTCTCCGTTGTAATGTCTTTCCACATTTATAAAAGGAATCAATTGGCCATATTTGCGTGGTTCTATTTCAGTACTCTCTATTCTCTATTCTGTTCCATTGATTGGTGTGTCTTTTCCTTTGCTGATATAATACTACCTTGATTATGATAGTTTATAGTATTAAAATCAAATAGTGTGATTCCTTATACTTTGTTCTTATTCAAAATTCTTTTGGGTATTCTAGTTCCTTTGATTTTCCATGTGAAATTTAGAATCCACTTATCTATATCCAAAACCATTCTTCTGTGACTTTTATCGGCATGCTAGCTTTCATTCTGTAGCGTGAGGTCCCACAATGGCATGTGCATCCCTGCTGGCTGCAGAGTGCTTAGGATCCAGTGTTGCCTGCCCTTTTCGGTCCCAAGTGGGTCTCCCGCAGCATCGGTTGTGATGTAATTTGCACTGGTCTTGGGAGCTGTAGGAGAACTTAGGGAGGCCCAGGAAACCTAGAAATGCTGAATTTGGTCTAATCTTTAACCTGGAAAGAATGAATGACACCTCACAGTGGATTACTGCAAATTTGAGGTTGTGGTTGTATCAAATGAATTTCCATTCCCAGTTCCCAACATGATTGAAATTACTCCATCCACTCAGCAACTGTTACCATACATTCTGCTACCATAGACTTAGGACCCTGTGGTCTTTGAGGATGGGGCTGTGAACTTCAGTCTGGAGGGGTGGGCTTTATAGGATTCTCCACAGAAGAAATTCTGCAGAGATGCGATACCGGAAACCTTCAGGAACCTGGTTTCAATAGGAAAGAAACAGGAAAATTATGACTTTGAAGGACAGTACAAAAACCAAAAGAGAAAATGAAGTAATCCAATGTTAGAGAGACTCAGTGATGGGGTGACGAGTGGTCAATGTGGGGAAACTCCAGCCTTGCTCCAGATCTCAGCCTGAAGAAGAAAATTCTTCCTGAAGTAAAACCATTGGGAGTACAAGTGTGTGCGTGAAAGTCTTTGTGCCTCATCATCCCATAATATGCACATTGGATGATACGCTGGAAACAAGCCATATGACTGTGTATCAAAATTATGAAGACAAGCTATATAATTATGATGTATGTGTGTGATCCTTCTGTTATTCCCAGTGTTTTGACAAACGTAAAAGAAATCACAACAGAGAAAAAGTCTGTAAATGTAAGAAATGGGAGAAAAGCTTTAGTTCTTCAACTTTACTTCAAATACATGGAAGATCCCACATTGGAGAAAAACCTTCTAAATGTAAACAATGTGGTGAAGCATTCAGTTGTTTCACTTCTCTTCATCATGAAAAAAGTCACACTGAAGAGAAACCCTATGCATGTAAGGAGTGTGGAAAAATCTTCAGATATTATTAAAATTATCAAAGACATGAAAATAAGTTTACTGGAGGGAAACTTTACGAATATAAAGAATGTGAAAAAGCCTTCATACGTTATCAAAGTTTTCCAAGACGTGGAAGAAATCACAGAGAAGTGAAACCATGTGTGTATGAGCAATGTGGTAAAATAGTTGTCTCCATTATCTTAAAAAACAGGAAAGAAATCACACTAGAGAGAAACCCTTTGACTATATGGAATGTGGTAAAGCCCACAGAGATCCCAGTTCCTTACAAATGCTTCAAAGAACTTACATTGGAGAGAAACTCAATGAAAGTAAGGGATATGGCAAAGCTTTCAGTTCTCATCAATGTGTCTAAATGCATGAAAGAATTACACAGGAGAGAAACCCTATAAACAAAACACTTGGCTATCCAGGTTCTCTTCAATTTTGCAAAAGAACACATACTGGAGAGAAATCCTATGAAGGAATGTGGGAAGGCTATACATATCTGAGTTCCTTACAAATACACAGAAGAATTCATACTGGAGAGAAATTCTATGAATGTAAGGAATGTGAAAAATTCTACAGATGTTATCGAAGTTTCCAAACATGTAAATGTTATCACCATGAAGAGAAACTGTGTGTTGTGAAAAATGTAGTAAAGTATTTATTTGTCTCCATTATTTTTGAAAAGATAAAATAAATCACACTGAAAAGAAACTCTATAGATGTAAAAATGTAATAAACATTTAGTTATCCCAGTGATCTTCAGAAACATGAACGAAATCACACGGGGGAGAAGCCATGTGCATGTAAAAATGTAGTGAAGCATTTACTTGACTCTGTTATCTTCAAACACATGAAAGAACTCGTACTGGAGAGAACCTATAAATGTTACCAACTTAGAAAAGTCTTCATTTATCACAAACCTTTCAAAATGTGAAAATGTACACTGGAGAAAAATCTATTAATGTACAAAAATTGGGAGAGGCTTCAGTTATCCCAACTCCTTTCAAAAGCATAAAAGGACTCACTGGGTAAAAATTCTTGAATATAAACTTTGAGGGAAAATTTGAATTGGTCCACATTCTTAATAGTGAAAATACCCTCAAAAATATTAAAATGTAAGTAACATGAGAGAACTTGATAGAAATTAATCCATGTATAATGTGCCAGAAAGTTTACAACATGAGTTTTCATTAATGTTGTAAATATATTGTGTCTGTTGAACTCCTTTCTATACTTCATCATTGGACTGTGGATTTCTACTCATTGCTTTCAGAAATGAATACTCCCGTGAGATAATGAGAGTCTTTCAAAAATAGTACACAAAAATAATAGGTAGTGCTTCTTTTTTAAATATTTAATAATACTTTTATCTCTGCTTTGAATAAAGTCTGTTAGATATATGAATGAATCAAAGTGTATTTTTTGTATACAGTTAGGTTAAATATCTTTTTATGTCTTATGTGTTCTGCTTTACAGGGCCATTGAAAAATGACAGTTTGGTATTTGAGTTTTCCTGGCGGCCTATGGCAGTCCTGTACATCACACTACGTTACATATATTCTACTTTGCCCTCTGACGAAGCTCTTTTTTGTAGTGATAAGTAAAGAGACCTTTTCTATTCTTTTCCACACTGATAGTTGAAATACATTTTATGTATGGCAAGTTTAGGAAAGAGTGTAGTTATGTGTGAATTAGGTTCATATTTGGGCCTTTGCTTTGTGCTCTACCTTGGGACTGATGTTTAGTGAATATATTTTGAATCAAGAAGAGGGACCTGGAATGGGGCAGCAACATCAGAGCTGAAGATTAGCTCTCCCACTGGGTAATGTTAGGACCTTGATTTTCTAGAATCTGTCTTCTTTATGGTCCATGTTAGAATTCCTTAGTAACCTCACTTGCATGAGATTTTGGAAGGCAAAAATGAAGAAAACTTTAGTCAGATTTTAGAGCCAACATTCAAACAGACAGACATGGGAACTTCAAGGAGAAAATCTGCCAACCTGGTATCTGGATTCTTCAGCCTTCAAAGTAAGAGTGTCATGGAAACCATCGACAACTGTCTGATACCCATCTTCTGAGAAGTGAGGTTTCCACTGATATCTTCACAAAATCTACAACAAAGATCCATCGGCGTTGGGTTTTTCTGTAAGTCCCCTTGTGTCCACCAAGAAACTCATCTGGATTTTATGCTTCAGTCTGATTCCGCTTCTCTAGATTGTATCTGCATATGGTCTAATTTGTACAGAAACACCTTGTGCAGTTAACAGTGCCCTTCAGTATATTTTTCTTATTTATTGTGTATACAATGTAGCCGTCAAAAAGAGTGACACCTGTCAGAAAGACTGTATTTCCTGTTACTTGTGGCTGCATGTCATCCCTCAGTATGTTTTCATTCATGTTAGATTGTGTATGATTAAAAGTACATGTATTTTCTTGTCAAATGAATACTTCTTTAGATGTTTTATAGAAGTATTTTGTTAACTGTTTTCTAAGTTCTTGAATGCTAACAAATATTGTGTTTTTCATTTCCTGAGAAGATACTTTAAAATGTCCCATAATAACTATGGATTTTCAAATAAACTTTGTAATTTTCTTTATTAATAAAAAATAAATCTGTAGATAGTATACGGAGAATTGACATCTTTACTATGTTGAGCTTTCCAATCCAAACCATTAAATGTCCCTTTGTTCATTTACTTGCCTCAGTTTATTTAATTAATGTTTTGTAGTTTTCAAAATACAGATCCAGTGAAAAAGTTAAATTTATACTTAATCTTTTGGAGATATTTTAAATGCTCTTTAAAAAAATTTTGGCTCCAACTGTTTATTGTTAATATATAGAAATACATTTTATTTGTATTGACCTTATATCATGTGACCTTTTTTAAAAGAGGAAACATTTTATTTTATTTACTTTTTTTAGTCCCCTTATACTGCCCCCCCAGCAATCACCACACTGTTGTCCATGTTCATGCGTCTGTTTTCCTTTTTGCTTGATCCCTTCATCCCTTACCCTCCCTCACTGAGTAGCTGCCATCTGTTTTCCATCTATGAGTTTGTCTCCTAAAACTACTTGTTAGTTCAGTTTGTTCATTAGATTCCATATACGAGTGAAATCATATGGCATTTGTCTTTCTCTGACTGGCTTATTTCACTTAGCATAATATTCTCCAGGTCCATCCATACAGTTTCAAAGGGTAAAATTTTCTTCTTCTTCCCGGCGGGGTAGAATTCCAATGTGTAAAGATCCCATAGTGGTTTTATCCACTCATCTATTGATAGACACTTGGGCTGCTTCCATGTCTTGGTGATTGTAAATAATGCTGCAATGAACATAGGGGTGCTTATGTTCTTTCAAATTAGTGTTTTGGGTTCCTTCAGATATAATCCCAGAAAGGGGATTGCTGGGTCAAAAGGCAGATCCATTTTTTAATTTTTTGAGGTATCTCCATACTGCTTTCCACAGTGGCTGCACCAGTCTGCATTTCCAACAGTGCAAAAGGGTTCTTCTTTCTCCACATCCTCACCAGCACTTATGTGTTGATTTATTGATGATAGCCATTCTGACAGGTGTAAGATATCTCATTTTGATTTTAATATACATTTCTCTGATGATGAGTGATGTTGAGCATCTTTTCATATGTCTATTGGACATCTGTATGTCCTCTTTGGAGAAGCATCTATTCAGATCCTTTGCCCATTTGTTTTTAATTGGGTTGTTTGTTTTTTGGTGTTGAGTTTTGTAAGTAATTATAAATGTTGGATATTAACCCCTTATCAGATGTATCGGTGAATATATTCTCCCAGTCCATGGCTTGTCTTTTTATTTATTTATTTATTTTTGATGATTTTATTTGATGTACAAAACCTTTTTAGTTTGATGTAGTCCAATTTGTTTATTTTTTTCTCTTGTTTCCCTTGCCTGGGGAGACATATCCCATAAAAAATTTCTATGAGCCATGTTCGAGATTTTGCTGCCTAAGGTTTCTTCTAGGATTTTTATGGTTTCTGATCTAACATTTAAGTCTTTGGTCCATTTTGAATTTATTCATCTGTGTGGTGTAAAAAGATGTTATAGTTTAATTTTTCAGCACATATCTGTCCAGTTTTCCCAGCACCATTTATTGAATAAATTATCTTTAGCCCATTGTATGTGCTGGCTTCCTCTGTCAAATATTAATTGACTATAAAGATGTAGGTTCATTTCTGGGCTTTCTATTCTGTTCCACAGAGATATGTGTCTGTTTTTATGCCAGTACCATGATGTTTTGATTACTGTGGCCTTTTAGTATAGTTTGATATCCCATAGCGTGATTCCTCTAACTTTGAATCTATAGATTGCTTTGGGTAGTAGGGACATTTCAATGATGTTAATTCTTTCCATCCATGAACACAGTATGTGCTTCCACTTATTTGTGTTTTCTTCAGTTTCTTTCTTCAGTGTTTTATAATTTTCCAAGTACAGGTATTTTACATCCTTGGTTAGGTATAGTCCTAGATATTTTACTTTTTTTGAAGCAACTGTGAATGATACTGTTTTCTGAATTTCCCATTCTGTTAGTTTGTTATTGGTATATAAAAATGCAACTCATTTCTGGATATTAATTTTTTATCCAGCTAATTTGATGAATTCATTTATCAGATCTAGTAGTTGCTTGGTGGATTCTCTGGGGTTCTCTAAGCACAGTATTATATTATCTGCAAATAAAGACAGTTTTACATCTTCCTTTCCAATTTGGATGCCTTTTATTTATTCTTCTTGTCTGACTGGTGTGGTTAGGACTTTCAGGACTATGTTGAATAAGAGTGGTGAAAGTGGACATCCCTGTCTTGTTCCAGATCTTAAGGGAAACTGTTGTAGTTTTTGCCCATTGAGTATGATGCTGGCAGTGGGTTTTACTTTATTATGTTTAGGTATGTTCCCTCTATTTTCACTTTGCTGAGAGTTTTTATCATAAATGGGTATTGGATTTTATCAAATGCTTTTTCTGCATCTATTGATATAATGATGTGGTTTTTATCCTTCATCTTGATTATGTGGTGAGTCACATTTATTGAGTGAATGTTGTACCAACCTTGCATTCCTGTAAGAAATCCCAATTGATCATAGTGTATGATCTTTTTGATGCATTGTTATATTTGGTTTGCTAATATTTTGTTGAGGATTTTAGTATTTATATTCATGAGGGATATTGTTGTATAATTTTCTTTCCTGTCAGTGACTTTATCTGGTTTTGGAATTAGGATAATGCTGGCCTCTTAAAATGAGTTTGTGAGGCTTCCCTCCTCTTGAATTTCATGAAATAGTTTGAGAGGGAGAGATGGTAGTTCTTCTTGAATGTTTGGTAAAATTCACCTGTGAAGCCATCTGGTTGAGGGCTTTTGTATGTTTGGAGTTTTTTGACTACTGCTTGAGTGTGGCTGGTAAGATAATAATATGGGTATAATACTTTGTAGTTTTAATTTGAACACTTCACCTAAAATGTCATATGGTGGACTTGAGTGTGATATTGTTATATCAAAGAATTCCATGCTTATGATTTTATAATAAAAAGAGGGGCATTATTGTGCTGGACCCTGTACATTCTGCTGCTTTGGGGTGAAATGCTCTGAAGATATCAATTAAATCCATTTCTTTTAGTGTGTAGTTTAAGGTTGCTGTCTCCTTGTTGATTTTTTCCCTGGAAGATCTGTCCCCTGAGTCAATGGGGTTATAAAATCTCCAACTATGACTGTATTTCTGTTGATCTCTCCCTTTATGTCCATCAACATTTGTTTTACATATTTAGATGCTCCTATGTTGGGTGCATAAAAGTTTACTAGGGTTATATCCTCTTGTTGGATTGACCCCTGTATCATTAGGTAGTGTTCTTCTTTGTCCCTTACTATAGCCTTGGTTTTAAAGTCTATTTTGTTGGATATAAGTACTGCTATTCCAGGTTTTTTTTTTCTTTTCCATTTGCATGAAATATCTTTTGCCGACCCTTTACTTTCAGTCTGTGTCTGTCTTTCAATCTGAGATGGGTCTCTTGGAGGCAGCATATATATGGGTCTTGTTTCCTTATCCATTCAGATACCCCACGTCTTTTGGTTGGAGCATGTAAGCCATTTTCATTTAAGGTGATTATTGATAGATAAGTATGTAGTGCCACTTTACTGGTAGTCTGTTTTCCTCTGTTTTCTTTTCTTTCTATTTTTCTTCTTCTTAAAGCAAGCCCTTTAACATTTGTTGCAGTACTGGTTTGGTGTAAACAAACTGCTTTAGCTTTTTCTTGTCTGGGAAGCTCCTTATTTCTCCTTCCATTTTAAATGACAGCCTCGCTGGGTAAAGTAGCCTTGGTTTTAGGTCCTTGGTTTTCATCACCTTAAATATTTTACGCCACTCCCTTCTGGCCTGAAATGTTTCTATTGAGTAATCAGATGCCAATCTAATTGGTGCTCCTTTGTAACTCCCTGCTTTTTCCTTGTGGCTTTTAGGATTCTCTCCTTGTCTTTAAGCCTTGTCATTTTAATTATGATCTGTTTCAGTGTAGGCCTGTTTGGGTCAAACTTGTTTGGGACTCTCTGAGCTTCCTGGAATTATGCAATTTTTTTCCCCACCAGATTAGGGAGAAAAGTTTTGGGTCATTATTTCTTCAAATGGTATTGATCCCTTGCTCAGTCTCTTCTCCTTCAGTTATCCCCCTGATGCAGATGTTGTTATGCCTCATGTTGTCCAAAATGTTTCTTAAGCTTGTCTTATTTTTTAAATTGTTTTTTCCTTTTGCTTTTCTGCCTGGGTGTTTTTTCCTACCTTGTCTTCCAAAAACAGTAATTCTACCCTTTGCTTCATCTAACCTACTATTTATTCCTTCCAGTGTATTATTTATTTCAGATAGTTCATTCTTTATTTGTGACTGGTCCTTTTTATGGTTTCTGTCTTTTTTCATGCTGTTGAGTATCCTTATAATCATTAATCTAAACTCTCTATCTGATAAATTGCTTGCCACCAACTCATCTATTTCTGGAAAATTCACTTGTTCTTTCATTTACGGTCTGCTCTTTGTCTTCTTATTTTGACTGCTTTGTATTTTTTGCCTTAGTCTTTAAACTAATCAGCATTAAACTGATCAGTGGTTAATCTAATCAATCTGTAATCAGCAGCCTGGCTTAAGCACCAAAGGGTGGGGCAGAGTAATTCCCGCTGGTAGGGTATTGCTTCCCCTCAGGCTGATGCCATTCAGAGCAGAGTGCTCTGCCTGAGAGTATTTGCCCCTGCAGTATGTGGAATGACTCAGCACAGGGGTCTTGGAGGCTATTCCTTCAGTTTTCTCCCCAGAGCCACCAAGCCCAGACTCATCTCAAATATCTCTAGTCCATTCTGCCCTCCCTTTGCCAGTGCCCAGGGTAAGTGGCTGCAAATGAAATTTTGTGCTTTAGCCCTTTAAGAGGCTCTCTGTATCTCCAGCCTTCTCTCCCTGGCAGACAGAAACCCTGGTGCTTTTCACACTGGGTTCATCTCCAGCTCTGGTGCTGTAGGCTGGGAAGCCCAGCTTGGGGTTTAGACCCTGTGCTTTCAGGGGGGTCCCCCTGACCACTGAATATCCCTCTGGCGCATCAGCTGCCACCTGTGGGAGACTAGTCAGTCCTCTTGTGTCTCCTCCACACTCCCTGCCAGTCACATTGTGTTGAAGTGGTTTTTTCTGTCTGTTGTTGGTTATTATCCTTTGCTCTTGCTTAAAACTCATTAGTTCTAAGAGCTTTTTGTAGATTCCTTCAAAATGTTCTACATAAGTAATTATGTTATCTATGAATAGGGCCAGTCTTATGCCTTCTTTTCCCATCTGTATTTCTTTTAATATTTTTTTAGCCTTATTTCCCTGAATAGGAGTGATGAAAATGGATATCCTTGCCTGATTCCTTCTCTTACGGAGAAAGCGTTCAGTTTTGTTCACCATTTAAGAATGATGTTAGTGAAAGTGTTTTTGCAGATACTCTGTTAGGTTAAAGGAATTCCTATCCATTCCTGTTTTGCTGTGTCTTTACAATGAATGGATGAGGAATATTTTTCAATGCTTTTTCTGCATAAATTAATATACTCATATGACTTTTCTTTTTTATTTTATTTATTTATTTTTTAGAGAGAGGAGAAGGGAGGGAGAAAGAGAGGGAGGAACAGCAATGTATGGTTGCCTCTCACATGGCCCTCACTGGGGACCTGGCCTGCAACCCAGGAATGTGCCCTGACCGGGAATCGAACTGGGATCGTTTGGTTCCCAGCCCGCGCTCAATCCACTGAGCTACACCAGCCAGGGCTCATGACTTTTCTTTTTAAACTGTTGATATAGTGGATTACATGGGTTGATTTTTGAGTATTGCATTCCTGGGATAAATTCCACTTGGCTTCATTTTATTACTTGTTTTTACAGATTGCTGCAACTGATTTGTTGATATTTTGTTGAGGATCTTTGTGTCTGTATTCATGAGGGATATGGGTCTATAGTTTTTGTTGCATTATCTTTTCTAGTTTTGGTATCAGGGTAATGCTGTCCTAATAAAAGCATTGCCTCTCTCTTATTTCTGGAAGAGTTTGTATAGAATTAGTGGTGTTACTTCTTCCTTAAATGTTTGGTGTAATTCACTGACGAAACAATGTGGTCCTGGAGACTGTTTCTCACAAGGTGTCTAACTATGAATTCAATTTCTTCATGCATTTTGAGTATCTTGTTAGATGCACATATTTTTTTGTTTGTTATCTCCTGATGAATTGACCCCTTTTATCATTATGTAACTTTATGAAAGTGCTTTGTCAAGGTCCTCTCTGTCCATTGTCTTCTCAGTACCGTAGAGTTCCCCACAGTTCCCTTTTATGGCCCTGTGGCTGGAAAGCTGAGCTTTATTTACCCTGCTCTGCCATGTAGCTCCTGCACCCATACCCAATTTTGGGACCAAACTAAATCTTGTACCAACTTTGCAGAACATTCTCTCTGTAGTTATCTACTTTTATGAGAGAGAGAGAGATATACATTGGTTTTTGCCACCTTCTTGGGACCACAGTACCCATGGTGCAAGAGGAAATTTCCTCTTCCTTCAAGTTTTAGGTGCCTGTGGGCTCCTGGTTCCATGGCTCCTTCATACTGAAGTAGAGGGTTTCTTCTTGAGATCTTTCTATGCATTCCAATGTCTACATATGGTTCTTGACCTACCTTGAGACGAGGCTGTGAGTTATTGGAGGAAAAAATGATTAAACTCACTGTTCCTTCAGGGATGATTTGAACCCCTATCTCCTCCCCAAATCTGCCTGCTGCTGTTCACTTTTAAGCATCCTCAAGTATCTGTTTTTACCCATATTTTCCTGGTTTTATTACTTCATTCAGTGGGAAAGACAGGTTGAAGAGTGCCTACTTCATCTACCCAGAACTAGAACTACCCATGTGCATTTATTGACAGTGATTGATTAAGGAATAGCATTTAACTCAACTCTGACCCATGAGACATAAGATGAATCCTACTGGGGGATGTTGTCTTACCAAAGTTTTCTCCCTAATTAAGAGAGACACACAAGAAGAGATGCTTTATTTTACTTCTGAATTGTTATGTCAAGATGTCATATCTGAGACTACTGCTGCCATTTTGCCACCAGCCTTGGAATGACAGTGTAAACACATGAAAAGAATCTGGGCCTTTGATGACATGACCGAGTCGGCCCCACTTCAGAACTTCCTCTGATGGCTGATACATGCCTTTCTTTAAGCTTGTTTGAGGTTTGAAGTTTGAGGCTTTTACTTGCTGCCAAAAGTATCTTAAAGTACAGTGTTCTTCTTTCTATATTTTGTGCAAGGTTTGTTGTTTGTTTATTTGTTCTGTTTTTGATGTGAATTCTTCAGAGAGTTCCCTCCGTATTTTTAAAAACATATGCTGTCCAACATGATAGCCTAGCCATCAGATACACGTGGCTAGTGAACACTTAGAAATGTGGCTATTGTGAACAGAGATGTGCTACAAAGTGCAAAATATATAGCAGATTTTGAAAATTTAGTTAAAAATAATAAGAAAATACCATTTTAATAATTTTTATATTCACTACATGTTGAAATGATAATATTTTAGAGATACTGCTTAATAAACATGCTACTAAAATTAATGCCATTTCTTTAACTTTTAAAAATGTAGCTACTGGAAAATTTAAAATTACATATTTGATTAACATTATATTTCTATTGAACAGCACTGAATCCCAGACTCAGGTCTCTAACTACTGATTCAATAGCTTCACCTGGAAATTTAATAAGCATCTCAAATTTAGTATGTTCAAAATCAAATTCCTAAATTTCTCTCCAAATGTGCATTTCTGTAAATTTTCTCATCTTACTAAATGACAACTCAGTCCTTCAATTTGCACAGGTCAAAACTTTGGATTTAGCTTTGTTCCTTCTTTCTCCCAGCTCCTGTATCTAGTGTTTCTATATGCAGACACTATCCATAATCCAAATACATTGCACTGTCTTCTGTACTTGCACTTGAAGTCATACCACCATCATCTGTTGCCTGTACTATTGTGATTGTCTCTATTTTAGACAGAAACCAGAATGGCCTTCTTAAGAAGTAATATTATGTCACTCCTCCATTCACAATCCTTCAATGGTGTACCTCTTCCCTCAGAGTGAAACTTAAAATCTGGACTGTGTACCTCTCTTTGACCTTATCACCTCCTTCCCTTTCCCTCATTCGCTTCACTCTGGTCCCATGACCTTCATGCTGATCTCATACTTGTCCGGTGAGCTCCTGCAGGGTCTTTGAACTTAATGTTCCATCTACCTGGATGCCCTTCTGCCAGATAGACACAAGGCTTACTCTCTTAATTCCTTTGGGTCTCTATTCCCAAATCTGTAGACATTTATCATATACCTCCAGCACACCCTGTATCCTTATCTGTCTTTATTTTTCTCCATAATACTTATTACCATCATACATTGTTTATTTCGTACCCTCCTTTCAAATATAATCTTCATCAGGGCAGAGGTTTTTGTCTATGGTATTCACTGCTGAATCTCCAGCATGTAGGACAGAACAACCATGAACTGATCTTATTAAAGACCATCCAGATTCACTTGTGACAATTTACCGCTTGTGATCTGAATTTTGATGTTTTTGTTCTATACTCAAGTAATTTGAAATTGAAAAAAGAAAATAGCTTTGCAGTACTTTTCCCACTATTTCAGTTTCTTTCAGCTGGTGCACTTAAGAAGCTCACTGACAATTTCCTAAAAAGGAAAATAAGAATTCCAGCAAAAAGCCCGGCTGGTGTAGCTCAGTGGATTGAGCGTGGGCTGGGAACCAGAGGGTCCTGGTTTGATTCCCAGTCAGGGCACATGCCTGGGTTGTGGGCCAGGTCCCCAGTGAGGGTCATGTGAGAGGCAACCATACATTGCTCATTCTCCCTCCCTTCTCCTCTCTCTGAAAATAAATAAATAAAACCTTAAAAAAAAAAAAGAATTCCAGCAAAATGTTTAGGTGGTTAATTGCTTCTTTTCTAGTTTAATATTCTATATTAATGGGGAATATTTATTTCCTACTTATATTTCTTTCCTGCATAGGAAGCTAAAGTAGTTAAACATCCTCTTTCTGTCCCATTTATTCACTTTGTCCCTGGGTAGATTTAGACCTTGCCAGAGAAATTGGAGATGTTTGTCTCAGCTCTACTCTTATTTCACTTAGGAGTGGGTCTGCCCACAGAGAGCTTAAGTATTCCTTTGCTCACTCTTGTTGTAAGTAATGCAAGCCTCCTTAAAATCATCACCATTGCCTGTACAATAAGTGGCTTTATCTTCCTAATTTAAGGGATGTTATTAAAAGCAATAGTGGGAAAGAGAATGCTATTTATTGAGGGATGTTGTCTTAGCAAAGTTTTTTACAGTTTGTGCCAAAAAGCATCATTGAATTCCTCTAATTGGCCTTGTCACCTGTACTCATTTTAATAAGAGTATCATTTCAACTCATGATTTCTAGGATATTTTTCTAACTGCTTCCCAGTGCGCCACCACAGTTAGATGTATAGGGACTGTATGGCATACAGTCCTACCCCCCTTCTTTCAAATATCTGTCCATGTGGAATACCTAGAGTTTCCATCATCTCACATCATTTTCTAAGCTGTGGTGTGCAGTATGAGGCTCTGTTACCCGATGTTATTAGATTTATTTATTATCCACTGTTTGCACATTACAGATACAGGTATATAGATATCTGAGACTCTGATGTTACTGATCCTTTTCTTAGTAAGTTTTTCGTGTGACTTATTGGACCTTCACCGTCATTTTATGCTATCCTGATATACTCTGTAACAGTGATAGTCAAACTGGGGCACACATAGCCCTGGAGGTAAATGAGCTTTTCCAAAGATATGGTATTAGAGTTGGGTAATTAATTAATTAATTAGTTTTTTTGTGATCTCCCTTTAGAGAGCTGGGTAATTTAATAGAAATGTATTGTGGATTTTATTGTAAAGGATGCATTTAACAACACCATTTGTAATTCCAGATCCTAATGGTGGTCAGTATATCTCTTCTTTTGACTATTAATTTCAACTGGCTCCCTCATTATAAATAAAATAATCATCCATGGATACATAAACTAATTGAAAAATAAACAGCACTTTAATTTCAATGAGATGGAATTCTCAGTAAAATTTTACTTTTATGTTTACTAATTCTAACAATATTTAGTATATTTATGGTTTCATTGATTATGTACTAAGAGCAATTTTAATGATAATTCCATCCAGAAGAAAGGCTCTCACACTTAATGGTCCCATAAAATTTTTGAAAATTAAAAATTTAATTTATATACATATTTTATTGAAGAGAATATGACAGTTGACCAATGAAAGACTTTCAAGCATAACAATATATTGCATTAAGATCAAAATTCTTTTGGGGACTAGGGATGAAAATGTAAAAATGTAAGTTCAGAGAGAAAAAGAAATGATGTGAGATTTCTGACTGAAAAGGGAGAGCTTGTTCATGTATTCTTCAAATTATACTGTTATTTAGATTCATCTGATTCATATTGAACATGATGGAACAATTCTATTTTAAAATGTCATTCTTTAAAATACACAAGAAATTACATCCTTTGCTACCATTTATACATAATAAAATTTTGTTTACCCCAAAATGTGAAAGGGATATTAATAATTTTAAAAAAATCTTTTATAAAGTGCAGGAAAAACTAATGCTTTAGAGTACATTTTTAAATTTTATGTGGACATTTTACCCCCAACTCAGTTTATTCAGTATAAATTCCTCTTAAAAGAAGTAAGACAGTTGATTGGGTCAATATCTGACATGACATGAATACATTCCTAACTCACCATGCCCATAGTTTAGAAATCCAAATCTCATTCTTTGATTTTATATCTATCTCTATCTCTACATCTACATCTATATCCCTCCAGCAACTCCCTTCCTACATGCTACTTTATCTTCCCAAATCCCAACCTTCAGAGGAAAAAAACCCCAAAACAATGAAAGCACACCATTCTCCCCAGTCCTACAAGGCTGCAAATTGTTAAGTTCTCTATCCAAGATTTCATTGTCTCTCTGGATGTTTCTCAAAGCTGTGCTTTGGGAATTTTCCTTTCTCTGACCCCTACAAAAAGCAACAAAATTTTGCTTTCTCTTCAAAATGTCCACTTTTACAATTATGGTTGCATTTATACATCTATCAATACATCTAAATAACCATATATCTATATTTCTATTCAATATCTTTTTCCCAAATTACATGCCCCAGTGTAGGATATTATTGTAAAATGTATTTAAAATCATATGTATGCATGCACATGTATTTATTGAGGTATTTTTATACAACTGGGGCATAGCATGTATTCTGTTGATCCACCTCACTATTCTTAACTACAACACAGTACAAAATACTCTGCTATATTTAACTACATCCATATCCGTGGTCTGTAAGAGTTTTCAAGGTTTAGTCTCTTAGTCACAAACAATGTTGCAAAGAATATTTCTGTGAATATATCTTTGTGTTCACATTTGATTATTTCTCACAGACAGATTCCTATAAGTGAAATTACTTGCTCAAGACTGCACGTTAACTTTTAATGAATATTATCCTCCAAAAATTGTCCCATTTTACATTCAAATAACAATCGAAGAAATACGTATTTCTTTATGCTTTTGTAAAAATGAATACAATCAACTCCTGTAATGTTTTGCCAGTCAAAAAGGCCAAGAATGATTTCTTGTGGATATTTTAATTTGCATTTCTCTGACTTCTGGTACGTTATTACTCTGCGGGAAGTGGCATGCGCGTAATTTGAGTTCCAGTAATGCTGAGTTACTGTTCTTTCTCCCCCAGGCGCTCAGTGTTATTTGGATATGGCTTTGATTCCCCTCTGACTCCAAAAAGCATAGTTTTCTTTTTTGGATCATTTCCTCTTTCTATTTATGTCATCTTTTTTGATATAGTGTATAGAGAGGTCTTCCTCAAACATGCTGGTTTTCACCTTAGCAGCTGACTTGCTTAACCTAGAGCGGGACATTGCTTCTGGCAAGAACACAAACTGAGGACACTCCCTGAAGGGCCAAAGCCATAATCACCTCACCTTCCATTTCTATCCCTCCTGCTTTGGGTTAGTTTCTAACACTTTGTTATTATGTGTTAGAAAAGTTATTTTCTTCTTTATATTAAGGTGGTGCTTTTCAAACTCTTTCACAAAATTGCTTCCACAAGCAGAGAAGAGTGAACTTGAAAATAATGATTTGTTTTCCTATTCCAAACCTTTGAGTCAAATTGAAAGTATGGGAACATTTGTTGCTTTATTATCAGTTCTTTTACTCTCTGACAAGGAATATACTCACTCAGAAATAGTGTATTAGGTTGAATGAAAATCAAAATCATGATTAATTCGATTCAATGCAACTTTATGAAAATGTATATATTGCATACTAAACTTATATTCAGTAATTATGCAGGAATTTGGGGAATGTTTTGACTTTTGACCTAGTAGAACCCCTGAAAGGGTCCCGGAAATCCATGTCTCATACTCTGAGAACCCTAATCTAGAACAAAGGCTCTCAAACTGACTGACGTGAAAACCATTTGGGTGCTTGTGAGTCTCAGACCCAGAGCTTCTGAGTTGATTAGTTTACGGTAAGCCTGGCCATTGTTTAATCAAAATGTCCTAGGTTATTTTAACATGCATCCAGAGTTCAAGATCACTGCAGCACAACCTGGCATGGTGTCTTTCACATTGTAGATGCTCAGAGTCTGTTTTGGGATTGTGTTACAAAACCTACAAGTACAAAAACATCCAATAGACAGTTAAATTACATAACACAGTATTAGGTTATATTTTGTATTAACAATGGGCCAGAGCGATTTGAAGAACCTCTCTCTCAGAATACCGGACACACCAGAACAGTGTTTGGGAATCTCAGTTTCATTATGTACAGACCGTTGGTATCTGTGTTGTCTGTCTGTCTAGGTATGTATGCATGCATGTATGTACGTATGTATCCATCCATATTTGTGTGTGTATATATGTATGTATATATACCTATATATGTACATATATATGAATTAAAATTTTAAAGGGTAAAATGCTTATTCATATCTCTTCATATTATTGCATAGAATATGTATCAACATTACAAGATGCTTTTCCTAAGTCATTATAAAACTCCCTCTTACATCTCTTAAGGCCAATCAATTTCAGAGGGTAAATCACTGAAAATACATCAGAGTATGAGGAAAGGAGAAGGAGAGCAAAAGCAGATTTAGAATTTGCAGTTGCGTAGTAGTTTTGCCAACTCTTAAGTCTAGCGGGTGTAAAATTATGGTGGGCTCTCCTGTGGCCACTTGTCCTAATATAAGGTCTGTTGAGCTGTGGGCATTTCAAGAGCAACAAGAAAGCCAGGGATGAAGTTCTTGATAAGCGCATGATTAAGGTGGAAATTCTTATGGTGAATACTTTTACCTTGGTACATGTGAAATGTGGATAATTTGCCAGGAAATTAACCAATTTATGAATTTGGAAACCTCATTATTAGACATTAATTTTTTGATTTATTACATTGATGGTAATTCTTTGTTTTTTGGGGGGGTTGAGCAAAAATATGTATGAAGGTTAATAAGGACATAAAACGATTTTCAACATTACTTGGCATCAGGGAAATGCACTTACAACCACATGACATTCCATGACATACCCACTAGAATGGCTAAAATTTAAAAAGACTAATGTCATCAAGAAGGTGGAAAACCAGGAACTCTCCATGTCACTGGTGGTAATGTAAAACTGTCTATCAGTGCCTTATAGAGTTAAACATACAGCCATCATTTGACTCAAGGAACCATGCCACTCCTAGTCATTTACCCAAGAATAATAAAAGCATACGATCACACACAAAGACTTGTGCATGTATATTCACAGCAGGTTCATTTGCAATAGTCCAAAACTAAAAATAATCAAATTGTCCATTATAGGTGAGTGAATAAATTATATATACAAGGTGGGGCAAAAGTCAGCTTACAGTTGTGAGCAGGTGAAATATAATTTATTCTTGTGTTATTATTTATTAATTATTGTATTATTTTCCATATGCACAACTGTAATCCTGTAACCCCACTTTTGCCTCCCCATATGTAACAATAAAAATAAACAATTACCAATACACATACTACATAGACAAATATAAAAAATGTTATGCTGAGCTGCCCTGCAGCTTGTTTGATGTAAGACATCCTTGTGGAAGGTGAACTTGGTGTTGATTTATGGGTAGAGTGGCCCCTTGGCCCCGACCCGATCAGTTCAGGAGCTGTGCAATGACCTGCCCAGTCCCTGAGTGTGTGAGGAACTTCCTGGGTGGCCATGCCTGGTGAAGCTGTTCGAATAAGTGTGTGATTCTTTTAAAAGTTAAAATAAAGATATGTGCTTAGAATAATATTGTGCTGAGGTAGAGAAGCCAGACACACTTCATGCTTCTAGTCAGGTAAAATCCTAGGACAGACAGAACTAATCTGTAGTGATGGAAAGCGAAATAACGGGGCTGCGGACTGGTGAAAGAGGCCCAGGGAACTTTTGGGGTGAAGGAAATGTTCTATAATTTGATTATGATGGTTGCACAGGGGTGAATTTATTTTCAACATGCATCCAACTTATACTTAAAACCAGTGCTTTTTATTGCATACAAATATGGCTCAGTTTAAAATAAACACATTAGTATAGGTGATGTGTTACAGATGTTTAGAGAGCAGAGAGATCATTAGAAGCTGGCAGTTCGAAGGCAGAGACGCCGGGCCTGGCAGTGTTCCGTGGAAGGCAGCTGAAGACAGTAGGAGACTACACTAGTCAGCCAGTCAGACAGTCCAGCGTTGAGGATGCTTTGTATCGTCCGAATTTTGTTTTGACAGATTGTAAGGTGCCGAAAGACCTTTCTCTGTTATGCTGAAGGTCAGAGAGAAGTGAGGATCCGAATAAAATGAGAACTCATTGTGTATGGTCAGAAGGAAATTAAAAAAAAATTTTTCTAATAAGTTGCAAACAGACTCTTTGAGGATACTCAGAGATGTTTGACACTAAGCTGCTTTGAAAAGGTATCAGAGGCTTCTCAGTCTAAGAAAGGCTTCAGAGTGGATTTGAAGATTTCTTTCATTTTGGCCAGAGAAAAGGCCAGAGAAAGTCTAAAAGATTAATGTTAAAGCTGAAAAGGCATGCTGCTGTTTGCTCTCACTTGCCCAAAATGGTATGTCATTTTCAATAAAAAGTTACAGAAATAGAATTGTTTGATTGCTATTGTGTATGCTCCCTTTCTAAAGCATAAATAAGATTGCTCAAATTATCTGTTCTCCACAGGAAAGCTTTCTCTCTCCCCCTCCTCAGTTATTATAAATTATTTATTTCACTTTAATATTGAGATAATTGAGATTCACATGCAGTATACAGAAGCAATAAAGGAAGAATCTGTCTATCCGTCACCCAGGTTCCCCCAGTGTCAACATCCTGGATAACTCAGTATAATATCAGGTGGAAAAACTGGCATTGAGTGCAATCCATTGACCTTATTCAAATTGCACAAGTTTAACACACACTTATTTGAGAGGCTGTGTGTATGTGTACATAATTCTGCACAATTTTGTCACATGTAGACTGATGTAACCACCACACCAGTCAGGATATAAAACAGTCCCATCACCCCAAAGATCCCTTATGTAACCGTACCCACTTCCTTCCCACTCCTCCTCATTGCTGTACATAACTCTTGGAAACCTCTGCTAAGTTCTTCATTTACATAATTTTATCATTTAATGAATGCTGCAGAAATGGAATCATATACAACATCTTAGGACTAATTTTTTTTCACTCAATATAATTCCCTGGAGATTTATCCAAGTTGTTGTGTGTATCAGTAATTCATTCCTTTTATTGTTGAGTTACATTTCATGGTATGGACGTACCACAGTTTATCTATTCACCCATTGTAGGACATTTGGATTGCTTCCAATTTGGGGCTACTATAAATAACACAGTTATGAACACTCATGTACATGCTTTTGTTTAAAAATAAATTTCCATTTTTCTAGATAAATACTGGAGTGGAATTTCTGTATTGTATAGTACTGCATTTTTAGTGTTTAAAAAATACTGTCAAACTGGTTTCCAGTGTAGTGAAATTTTAAATTCCCATCAGCAATGTATGTATGATCCAGTTTCTCTACATCCTTCTTAGCATTTGGTGTTGTCACCATTTTTTTATTTTAGCCATTCTAATAGGTGTGTAGTGATAGCTGAATTGTGGCTTAACTCACATTTCCTTAGTAAAATTGCATTAAGCCTGCAATTTGGGGAGAATTGACATCTTTACTATGTTGAGTCTTCCAATCTATGATAATTGTATTTCTCTGTTTATTTAGGTTGTTTTGACTTCTTTTATCAGCATTTGAAATTTTCAGCATACAGATAGTGTGCATATATTTTAAAGTTTATACCTAAGTGTTTCATTGTCTCTGGAGTGATTATATAGTGCTTTAATTTTGATTTTCACATGTTCATTGTTATCATATAGAATATTGATTTTTGTGTGTTACTATTTTATCCTGTGACTGTGTTAAAACCACTTTTTAGGTGCTAAGAGATTTATTTTTGTAGAATCCTTGGGATTTTCTAAATAGTCGTGTCATCTGCAAATAGGGATTGGTTTATTTACTTCTTTCCAACCTGTCTGCATTTTATTTCCTGTTCTTGTCTTATTGCTATGGCTAGAACTTCTAGTACTATGTTGAATAGGAGTGGTGAGAAGCAAATCCTTGCCTTATTTCCCATCTTAGAAGAATGTATTCTGTCTTTGATCATTAAGAACGATAGTTATGATTTTTTTTAGTGCTCTTTATTAAGTTGAGGTTGCTTATTGCTATTCTTAACTTGCTGATCGTTTTTAAATTATAAATGAATATTGGATGTCAAAATTTTTTGTATCAATTGGTGTAGTTATTATATTTAGCTTGCTAACTTTTCCCCCTTATCCTGTAATTTGAGGTCTTGTAATAATAAAATTTGCTATGATAATGTAGTCTTGGTGGAAAGCAGGTGTAGCCATGACTAGAAAAAGTTAACAGGAATATTGGAAAAAAATAAAGTTTAATGAATGGATTCATAATAGAATAGAATTTCCCAACTGCACGTCAAAGTTGCGCGAATGTCAGTGCTATTATGTATAACAAATGACGATATAGAAAAGGATAAATGTATGTTTGAGGTATGAAACAAAGAGAAATCTATTACTTGTTGAGATACAAGAGCCACTATTTTCAAGTACTTGCTATGCTTTAAATTTAGTATCTTCATTTTCAAAAATGAATATTAAGCAATAATATTTATATTTACAGGGACCTACAATATAATCATTGCACCCCATTTTCACTGTTTTTAACCCTCATATCCTCATTTTGCTCCATACTCAGTTTTGATTCCATGGTTTATATTTATAATTGCTCCCTTGCCAGTAACCTTTATCTCTCTTGCCCAGCTTTCCTTCTGTTGCAGTTGGCTGACTCTTAATTCTATTAAGTCCAAATCTAACTACCCCAGGTCTGCACCCTCATGGCAAAGAGTGGCTCTAGAAAAGCTTTAAATGTGTGCCCACTAATGTCATGTGGACACCTAGGGCCAATAATCCTAAAGCCCAACATTATCATTTTTTATTTACTCATCTTCTTAGACTAATATAGAACATATTTTACCTTTTGACTCAGCCTTCAACACCTTTTTTCCAACTCAGCTGATGACGTTGCTTCCTTTTTTCACTGAGAAAAGAGACAATGGGGAGAGAATATTCACAAGCTCCTCCCACAGGTACCCGCTTAACCATCACTTATACATGAATTGTGTTTCTTCAGACCAAGGCTCACCTCTTTACTTCTAGAACCTCATACCTATTCCAGGACAATTCATATTGTGACCAGACTTGCTCCTGTGTCCAGATTTGCTCCCTACTGGATCATTCCCATTAGCATATTATAATTAACCCCACCGCCATCTCTTAATACTACATCCTCATCTGGATGATGCTCATTTCTCTATTACCCTTGAAAATATTCGCCTGTACTCTCCATTTACCACCTACCACCTATTCACTCTTTAACTTTTTCCAATTAGGCTTTGCCTCCAACATGTGAAGGTCACTAATGGCCTCCATATCGCTAAATAAAATGATCCATTCTCCGACCACACCTTCTCGACTCTCAGCAGTACAGACACAAAGATCTTAATTTCCCCCTCACATCTTCCTCTCCCTAAGCCTTTGGCATCTCAGCTGTCAGCTCCATTCTTCTAGTTGCTCAGATAAAAACCCTGATGTCAGCCATGAGGTCTCTCATCCTGTACACCATGTACAATCCTTTAGCAAAACCAAACCATTGCTCATTAGCTCTGTGGCTACCAACCTAGTTCAAGCCACAATCATCTCTTGCATAGATTATTTCAGTAACCTCAGAACTGTCCCCTTTTTTTAATCTTTCAGTGAATTCTCATCAAAGTCACCAAAAGTATTTATTTAGGATGCAGAACAGATTGTAATTTGTCAGTTTAAAACACTTGAATGATTTTTCATCACTCTCAGAATTAAGGTAAAGTCTTTATAATGGTCCAGAAAACTTTATTCAATCTTGGCTCCCCATTATCTTTATGAACCCACACCCTTTTTCTCTCTACCTAACTTACTCCACTCTAGCCACATTGGTCTTGTATGTTTCAAACACACCAGCCACATTCCAGTTTTAGGGTTTTTGCTCTTGCTGTTCCCTCTTCTTGAGTTAATCTACATACCCAACCTCCTGCAGGTCTTTGTTCAAATGTGAGCTCTTCCCTGTCATATTTAATATCGCCAGCCCTCTTCCTGGGCCCATCACTCAATATCCCTTCTTTTATCCCCATTTATTTTACTTAAAAACATTTTATTGTCCGTCTCCCTACTAGAATATAAGCTTCGCAAAACAAGAATTTTAATCCAGTTTGTTTGCTATCCAAGAACAGTACCTTGCACACAGTTGTTTCTCAGTAAATATTTACTCAGTAAATCGATAGCAGGGATGATACTCTTGGGACAAGTTTCAGAAAAGAAACCTTGAGATCTAATGCTTTCATTAGTGGCTGTGCCAAAAAGATACCAATGTAATTTGGGGAGCACATCACAGGTCCCCCACTCCTCTTGTGGTACCAGAATACTGAAGGAGAGCTGCAGTCCTTTGAGAGGTGTGGGCAGATCCTGGGCCAGGAGAAATAGGCGCAGGATCCTCATCAGCACAGAGATGCGGCTTATTGGGAGGACGACTGTATGAAATCAAACAGCAGCACTCACACCAGCATCATGTCAAATGAGTTCAGGTTGTAATACTTCTTGACTTCAGGGATCTCAAAGGGAATAGGATATTGGCAATGGTTTATGATGTACAAATAGTGATGCCTAATTGCTTTCTTTTTATCATCATCATCATCACATTAGAGGGATTAGAAGGAGGAAAGCAGCAGGCTACCTAATATATATTTCCCAAGTTTCTGTGAAGCAGGTTCTGGCAAGAGAACTAAAGACCTCTCCAAATATAGCACAGGGCCGTTGTTTCTCAGATGCTTCTGAATATTGCTTGAGCTCTTCGTCTTTTAGATTGTTGTTGCCTTCTGTCCTCCTCACATGTCATTACCAAGGAATAGTGGCTATTTTAATTGTAGTCAAGGTCATTTGAATTTAGATCTTCTAAGGTTTCTTCTCTTTTAGCAGTTTTCCAAATTTCTGACAAGTACTGTTTAGAGTATCAGGCTGTTTCACAGTCCTGACTTAATGCAGGGGGAGATAGCTTAGAAGGCAAAAACAAAACCCTGCAAAACAAAAAGCAGGTATGCGTACAGTCTTGGTTTCTTTTTACGTGAGAGGTTTGAGTACTTTAGATTACCGGACTAGAACAATTACTGGAGGCCTGCTTCTGCTTAACTAATTTCAGGGGCAGTGTGGGTATGGAGAAGAAAGGAGGAAAGTAATGTTAAAGAAGAAGGGGTGTGAGAGACCACTGGGCTACGAATGGGGCAAAGGGTAAATGTGTAGTGATTCTTTTCGCCTCTGTTTGATCACATGCTACTTTGTCAAAATGAGGGTTTAGAATAAGTTCTTTCAGTAGGGTGAATGCCACTTCTAAAAGTAAATGAAGGAAGGAAGGAAGGGAGAAAGAAAAGGAACATTTGCAAAAGGTATTCCAAAAATGTCTTTTACTGTGTTTAAAACGGGTGTATGGATATGTGAAAGAAAAATGTACATAAGCAAAGCTGGTACCTACAGGATACCAAGAGAATAAATAAATACCAAAATGTGTTATGAAAAGATTGGTTGGTTGACGTTATATGATTAATCTCCTTTGTCATTTATTGATGCTATCATTACTGTTTTTCAATGAACATTCTTTTCCTGGCTCGTGTAACTTTAGAGCTGTACGTTGGAAGTTTAAAAAAGTACAAATGACCATGGAGGGTTTTTAAAAAAATTTTGTGACAAATTGAATACCCTTCTTCCAGACTCCTGATTCAAATTTTGCCAATTGTTCTAATAATGTCCTTATAGGACATTAGGTCCAATTCAAGAATGAACAGTGTACTCAATTGTCATGTCTTCTAGCCACCTCAGTCTCTACTTGGCTTTCATGACCTTGACATTTTTAAAGGTATGTTATGTTGTAGAAGTTTTCTAAATTTCTGTTTGTCTGATATTTCCTCTTTATTTTAACCAGTTTATAATTTTTTTTCTGAAATATTAGAGAAATGACGTTATGTTCTTCTCATTGCATCCTATCAGGTGGCGCATGATATTCATTTGTCCGCTACTGGTAGTGTTAACGTCGAACACTTATTTAGGTGGTGTCTGTTGGGTTTCTCCACTGTAAAGTTAATTTTTCCTTTTCTTTGTAATCAATAAACATTTTATAGAGAAATACTTTGAAATTATGTGAAATCCTGTTCTTCATCTTAGTTTCATTCATCACTGTTAGCATTTATGGATGTGTCCTACCTGAATTCTTTTTATATTTTTAGTTAGAATTCTAATCTAAGAAAGAGGCTTCTTTTCTTCTTATTTATCTATTTTCTTACTATATCAGTGTGGATCCATGATTTCTTATTTTTTTCAGTGGGTTATAATCCATTACTCTTACTACCTCGTTTAATGCTCAAATTGTTTTAGATTTGGTCAGTGGGAGCTCTGTCCAAGTGGCTCTTGTATTCTTTGGTTATGTCCCCATCATTCTTTTGAGAACTTCCTTATTTTCTCATACCAGTATGTTCAGAGCTTATCTTAATATTTCCCTGATCCTTTCTTAGAATCTCCAGTGAGCCCTGGAAAGAAGTACTTAGAAACTATGACTTTGCTCACAAGACCTTTTAGTTGACACACACACAAATATCTATATCAATATCTATAAAACCATATGTTTATATCCACTCTTTCAGTTCCAGTCTAACAGTCTAACACCACAGGTTCAGAGTGTTCACATGAATTTTTCCCCTTTCCATATTTGTACCTTCCTTCTCTAGCACTAAAACCTGACTCCCTGTATGTAGCCAATCCCCCAATTTTGCTGGGCCTTTGAGCTGCTCAGAATCCAGCCTGTGTGAGACCTGACTTCCACCTGTTGCAAAGAAAGGAAGACAGGCATTGCCATCATTTTTTCACTGATCTTTCTTCACTGGCTGGTTATCTGGGTATCATAGACACATAGAAGTAGATTGGTAGCAGTGTTATTCATGTGGGTATAACATATGGGTATTTTATTTGCTCAACTTCAACTTAAAAATACTGCAAATATTGTATTACTGTACATACCTTATATTTACATCTATAGGTACCTGTTGCTATGGGAATGGAGACACAAAATTGCAGTTTACTGCTTTTTGTTGCCAGGTTAGGAGATATTTGAAGGGCAAATATGACCACAGACCCTTCTTACTTTAATGCTGACTTCAGAATCTAAGTCCTATGTAAAGTATGATTCCATGGCATGGTCTAAATTGTTTCAACATCCAGTCAAATTCTCCCTCCAGGAGAATACATCACTTTGGTTTCCAAAATTGGAGCTGAGAGAATCAATACCGATTCTAGGTCTTATGTACTTACGAATGGCTTATTCAGGGAAAATAAGAGAGTTTTTGTTTGTTACTTCAGTCCCTCTCAAATGTACATAAAAATGATTTTCAATAAGTACTCTGATACCATGTTCCTACACTAGAGCTAGGGAAGAGCAAGGTCTTGGCCACGGGACCAGCTCCGATAGGCCAGTTCACTGGTGCGCCCATGGGAGGCCTGGCTGAAGAGTGCCCTCGCCAGGAGCTGGGGCCAGAGTACTGGACAGGGAGGAGGAGGGAAGCCTTAAATGAGAGAAGGAAGTCTGATATAGTCCCATGTGTTTATTTTTTCCTTTGTTTTCTTTGCCTTAGGAGATATATTGGCAAAACTATTGCTATTTTTGAGAGATATCTGAAATTTTACCATCTATGTTTTCTTCCAGGAACTTTATGGTTTATTGACTTACATTTAAGTCACTTAACCATTTGGAATTTATCCTTGCGTATGGTGTAAGTTAGTGGTCTAGTTTCATTTTTTTGCACATCCCTGTCCAACTTTCCCAGCACCATTGACCAAAGAGACTGTTTTTACTCCATTGTGTGCTCTTACCTCCTTCGTTGAATATTAAATTGACCATAAAGGTGCGGGTTGATTTCTCAGCTTTCTGTCCTTGTGCCAATGCCAGGCCGTTTTGATCACAAAGGCTTTGTAGTATATAGTTTGATATCCGGTATTGTGATACCTTCAATTTTGTTCTTCTTTCTCAAGATTGCTGAGGATCTTTGGGTCTTTTTAAGGAAGAGTTCAGGAGCCTATGACAAATGCTGCTGAACTGCACATTCATTCACTCAACATAGAACTCGTTAGGGATTCAGCATATCCCAGGTACATAAATGAATAGATATGTTTCCTGCCCTGAAGAAGCTTTTATTGTAAAAAAGAGTCATGCCAACATTCGCAATAAAGGATATCTCAAAAGTCTTGCTACAGTTGTTAGGTGTGTGAATTTTGATAGCTGCTGCTAAATTACTTTCCATAATGTGTAGACCAATTTATAATTATAGAGTTGGATAATCATTTCTAGATACTACTTTTAAAACCCATTCACACAATATTTTATGTACTTGAAAAGCACAGTTTAAGAAGACTTTAAATAAGGATTTTAGACCTATCTAGGATATTTATTTCTATTCTTGAGTTGTTATGTAAGTACCAAGGAAGGAGATAATGGTTTCCTGAGACAGAAACCACAGTGCGTGGTGGCTGTGTTTTTTATAAATTTTCATGGTACTGGACTGAGTTTTAAAGCGTGTGAGAAAAGTATCTTTCAGTTAAAGCACGAGTAACTCATTTTGTTTAGTGTTCATTTTCTCTATCATTTTTGAATGGCTATCGGATAAATAACTCTATTCAGTTTTCTTTAAAGTTGTCTCGACTTTTCAAAATCAGGTGGTAATTTCATGAGACACTTTCCCCCAGGATGTTATGTGACTGGCAGAAACTTATTTTGTTTATTAGGAAGAAATTACAAGTTATTCTTAAGTGGTTATTAATAAATAAGCAATAATGTCTGTGACATTTACTTTTGGCAGAATTTGATTTTTAAAAATGAGGTCTGGCTCTTTTCCCTTTACTTCTAGATACTTTATTGTTTACCACTGAGCCCTCTCTCGTAGTCACTTCTCTTTGCAGATATACTTTCAGTTCCACAGAGTTTTGGGGCAAAGATGTTAGAAAAGCAAGTAAATCATCCTGATGTTCCATCTATTACCTTTGCAAATAAGTCGTTGAGCAAGAACGCTAGACTAATAAATGAGAGCATGTGGATCATTTAGAATGGTTTTCTTTTTAGAACCAATTGCCTGGGAATTGAAAAATTCAAAGTGTTGTTTCATGGTGTTATTTAAGTTCATTTAAAAAAAAATTTGCTTCATTTAGACCTGTTTCTGTGTCTCCTCAATTTGCCCTCCTGAGAAAGAACCAAATAATGTTACACTTTGGGAAAAATTTAATTAAGTCGGTTCACAAAAGAACATTAGAAGATAAAATTCTTCAGGCCCCATCCATTCTGGCATTGTGGACACAGACAGGCGGTGGAGATCAGCAGCCAGCGCCGTCTGCAGAGCAGAAGCTCCCCTCTCAGGTGGGCAGGAGCAGGAAGGCTAGGGGAGTGAGGCTGAGGTCGAGATTACAATTCATTCTCTTATTTTAATGCAATTTCAACTCGCTAATATAGATGCGTGTCAGGAGCATTAATATTTTGAGCCTTAGGCAATCAGATCTGAGAACTCGTTCTGTTCAATTCATAATGTTGATTATATTTTATAATGTTGCTAGGACTTGATTATTTGCCCGTCCCAGAAGTTATAGCTCCTGCTCTGAACATTTAAAAGAAAACTGTTACAGAACTCTGAACATTAAACAGAGAATTGCTATAGGTAAATCTCACAGAAATAAATAAATCATCCTATAATCATCGTTTTGGAATTATATATTTGAATGACTCTCACACCAGCAGTTTCATTTGACTGTTGTGGCAAGCACTGAAAATGGAGTGGAACAGGGAACGAAGTGTGCACTTTATGACGCTGCAGGTGAGCCTAGTGACAAATAAAACACTTTATCCAGACCATACACAAACACACGGGGTGAGGCAAAAGTAGGTTTACAGTTGTGCATATGGGAAATAATACAGTAACTAATGAATAAGGATACAAGAATAAGCACTGTTTCATGTTCTCACAACTGTAAACCCACTTTTGCTCCACCCTGTATTTACCCTGTTCACATATATATATATATACATATACACATATATCTTTATATATAAATATAGAAAATAAAGACACATACATACCCAAATAAGACAATGATCACAGAAAGTATCTGTAAACATTAATGTCAACTTGTGGACACACATTGATTTTAAACATATCCTTAACTTTAAATAGCTTTGATTTTTCTGTCTGAAAGACAAAAGAGAACATTAATAGCTATCACTTACTAAGTTTACGTAGTTGAATGTTAGCGCTTTTCAAAAACAAGTCAATACTCATTACTTTTCCACATTGGAAGATTAAAGGAATAAATGATCCTTTGAAACTAAAACTGAAATTCTCAGAAATGTCAAGAAAATATTCTGCTCAGTCTCACTTTAATGGGAACTGAATAGATTCATAAAAGCCTTTTGACATTAAAGTGAAAGGTTGTTAGTATATAATATAACCTAATTAATTAGGATCTGCTTAATTAGGAGTCTGTATCAGAGTAGGTATAAAATGTATTTTGCTGCTTTCAAACTTGTTTTTAAAACCCCATATATTTAACATGAATATAACAAAGTGAGGAGAGGCAAATACCTGGAGTTATGCTGTGCGGTGGGGAAAGGTACCACTTATTTGAATATACTGCAGCCCCTACACTGCCCGCCACAGCACAATGTGTCCCCAGAATCTTCTGGACACCACTACATAGCAGCTTATTTATTAAGCTTCACTTAGCTTAAACTGAAGGAAGACACACTTGAATTACTTAAGCTGAAGGTGAGGCATAATTGGAAAAAATGGTCCTAACTTTCCACGGTCTCAGTTAAGAAAGCCCTTTCCCTAATTTTTTGGAGGGGAGATAAGGTCTCAGAACAAGGATGCAAAGGTCAGCCATGCAATGGTTAATGCAGGACTGCAGATTGAACATTGCCATCCTAAAACACCTTTGAATTTGCTCGTGCACCAAATCCACAGGAAACTGACTATGTGTCAGAATGTCATGGAGAAATCCAAATATCAAAGCGTGCAAAAGTTAACAATTAAAATGCATTTTCTGAATTGGAAAGCACAACATACTACCCTTAGAGACAAAGTGTAAGGCTTGCTCAAGTTTAAATGACTGGAGAGTTAAATTCTAAAGATTTTACAGCCTCACCAATAGTATTTGGCTGCTTAGGTTCTATAATAAGATTTTAGCAAGCCTATAAGAATACTTACAATGCTTTTTGTTGTTTGTGTGCTTCTAGGTTATAGGTCAAATCTGATTGCACATCCAGGGGAAATTACTTTTCGAATAACACATGGTACAACCTTCAACTCCTAACAGGGCAGGAGGAGTTCAGATATGGACATTTACATGATTTTGACTTGCTCTGAAATAAACCAATAAACACAATTTTAAAATTTATTTTTCTGTCATACCACAGAAAAGCTTAATGATAAATTCTAACATAGGTGTTTTTAAGAGGAGAAACTAGTCTTTTTTGTTTGGCTATTTAAAAGACTCGTATAGCATCTCTAATATATGGAGAATGTTAGAGAACATAAAACACATGTCTTGTGTGTCTCCAATAAGGGACATTTCAATATACTCTCCTGAGTCTTCATCATTCCTTAACAACTGTGGCATAATTAAAATAAACTGAGTAAGGTAACTCCATGGAAATTCAATCTGATGTTAGAAGGAAGCTGCGCATAAGACTAAATCCAGATGCAGGAGCTTTTTTCTAAAAAAGCAGTGTTTCAGATCACCTAGAATCAATTCTCATGGGACACTATTGTCGAAATGATACGGACTTAAGAAAACATTTTTCTTATGGAAAAATAATAAGTCAGAGCTTGTCACTTATGTTATCCAAGACAAGTTTGGTGATTACCCTGTAAATGAACATCGATTTTTGTGTAGACTCCAATATTTCCAATCTCCGAGAAACTGTTTTGGTGTCCAAATGTCCAATTGCAGAATTATGGCAAATATCTTTTAGTGAAGTGGTTGTTCTCTGAGAGAACAAAGAAATTGCTTCACATCTGAGTTGTGCCACACTATTTTCTAAGATTAGCTTTAACACAGCAGAGGAAACAGAACAAAATAAAACCAAAACCTCAAAACCTTATGTATTTATTGTTACTGGCTAACCCACAAGGTGGCACTAAAGAGAAAAGTGACAAAAATGAACATCATAGACAACTTTTATACTAAATCAATTCTATTATAAAAATTAAACCTATTTCACGACACAGTCATTTAACTTTTAATGTGCTAATAACTCGAAATATTCATATTCAGGTTTGTTGCTTTTTTCCTATAGACTGTTTTGGAGTAAAAATGTTTCATTCAATCAAGTAGCTGGTTATTGTCAAAAGTTAGTAGTTTGGATATTTCTGTGCAGTGGTTCTTTTGTGGGAAAGCATTTTTTTCCAGACATAGGCTTCATGGTCACTATGTGGTTAGACATTGTGGATGCGTCTTCCTTACGTTCTGTATAGTGCTAAGAACCTAATGTTCTCAATGTAAATATAAAAACCCCTATTTAACCTTATAATATTTGTAGTATAATGATATATGTAGACTTTAATATTTATGGTAGTAATAAATAAATAACCCTTTAAGCCACTAAGAAAAAGGCATTTTAGCCAAATACAAATTGTTTGAATTCAAGGATAATTTCTCTCTCTCTCTCTCTTTCTATATATATATATATCTCCTAATACATATTTTATCTACCTTTCAGGGTGCCTGAAGAGTATTTCCTGGATGGGAATAGAGAAATATTCTCAGAAAACCATGTATAGAGAAAAAAATGGTATGATTTTGGCATAGCCTTGGTATATAACCTTGAAAGTGAAGAGGCATAAATGATCCTTAGTTACAGCACCATGTGGTGGAAGGAACTGGGTCTTCTTTGGCAAACATCTCTGATTATGAGCAAGAAGGTACAGGCCACAAAAAGAGTTTTTTCTTTAGTTTATAATTAAGAATTATGTTATGCATAAATAAGCCTGGAACTTGAAGGGAAATATAATTCATCTACTTTCTTAGTTTAGAAGTAGGAATTCAATGAGTTGAAAACCAATGCAATTTTAATTTTTATTATTATTATTGTGTAATAATACATACATATATTTTGCAAAATATTTTCTAACCAAATATGTGTTGTTTCTCACTCAGAAATGACTGTGTTTTTGAATAGAATTCTGACCCAGCAAAACTATATAATATGTAAAATAATAAAAAAACACTCTAGATCAAAATCAGCTCTTGCAATCAAAAACTTGCATGAAGGTATACAACCTCAAGATTAGTGATATTTTAATATCTAAAAGAGAAAAACATCATATTTCTCCTTATCTCTTCATCAACCCATTTATAATGATCATTTGCTACTGAAATTTAAGAAAATACTGTAATTGCCTCATTTAAAGAGCTGTAGTGATAAACATTTATATATCTATCTGTAGTTTTTATAAGATAAAAATATTACTATTAAATGAAAGAAGAGTAAATAAAATGAAAATAGAAAAAATATGGACTAGAGGACACATATCAAAGCAACAAAGCAGGATATTTTATGCCTTTATGTCAACTTACATTAATATGTTACATTCATAATAATATATATGTTTGTGTCTTTGTAGTGGATACTTTCCATGGTATTAAAGATGTGTCGCCACTTTCATTTCATGTAAGTTTGAGTTGTTAAATAAGCCTGGGTCAAGAGGTCAGATTTCTAAGGCATAGAAGCTGCTTGTTCTGCAGTATGAATGCTATGAGATCTGTCCGGAAAAAGTCCAACCATTGTTAATATAATGAGAACGGTTTGCAAGACATCAATGTAACCTGGCAGCCAAGGAGAGTGGACTGGAATGCGCATGTGTGAACAATGATTACTTTACTGTACTAGTCAGCGGGGGTGGTAGATGCCATTGAGTGAGCATGTGTACTATGTGGTCAAAGCATTCAAACTGACTGAGCAAGTAGAGCAATGAATCTGCATCAAATTTTGCATTAAGTTTGAACATTCCTCCATGGAAACTATTTGGATAATTCAGAAGGCTGCAGCTATGGGCAACTGGCGACTGGCAGCTTCATCATGACAACACACCCGTTCACGCATCATGTCTCTTGCAGAGTTTTTTGGAAAAACGTCAAATCGTCCAGGTGACTCAGTGCCCCTACAGCCCAGATTTGGTGCCCTGTGACTTCTGGCTTTTTCCAAAGCTAAAATCACCTTTGAAAGAGAAGAGATTTCAGATCATCAATGAGATTCAGGAAAATATGATGGGGCAGCTGATGGCAATTGGGAGAACTGTGTGAGGTCCCAAGGAGCCTCTCTGAAGGGGACTGAGGCATCATTGTCCTATGTACAATACTTCTTGTATATTTTTCAAATAAATGTTTCTATTTTTCATAGTACATGGCTGGATTCCTTCTGGACAGACCTCATATAAGCTATAGTCAAATCATTCAACTACTTAGTTTTCAGTCCAGGATAAATAATACTCTCCTTTTTAATTTCTATCATTACTTTATAAAGTTATAACTATTATTCTGCTTAGGATCATCCTACATTTTCTCTATTCATTTCATTTAACAAATACTCACATAGCACACTCATCATGTGCCAGGCGCTGGATCCTCCAGTGAGGGCGGAGACCACGGCTGCTGGTTCAGTGCTGTGACTACAGTGCTCTGCCTGGCGCTGGGCTCGTAATTTATGCAGCAAGTGTCAATTACACAACTGGATGGGTGACATCTGGGTTCCCGTTCGGGAAGTAGTATGGCATAGTGGTTAAATGTGCAGGTGATCAAGTAATTCTAGTTCGAATTGCAGTTCTGCCACCTGCTAATTAAATGCCTTTGGGCAACATATTTAATCTGAGTCTCAGTTTCCTCATTTTTCAAATGAGGTAAATAACAGCATTGACTTCATGGGGTTATTTTCATGATTAAACAAAATAGCATAGACTGCTTGGACAAATCCTTAATGCAAGGTAACCCACTGACAAATCTTTGCTATTATTATTATTATTATTAATTCTTCTTGCTATCTTCATCTAGAAACATAGATTTGAACAATAGAAATTCACAGTAAAAACTATGTTGGTATAGTTACTACTTCCATTTCTTGAGCTACTAGTCAAATTGACTAGTTCAACAGAAATACCTCTGGAAAGTTACCCAATTCCTTTTCTGCTTGTGGAATTTGATGTTTGGCATGTCTGCAGGTTTTGTGACTAAACTACAAAGATTTCCATGGTACATTCCTTGTCTTTTTATGGAGATTTCTTACTGAGGTCATAACCAAAGAACCCACAGTGAACACTGAAAAGTTTTAACCTAGTGTTAAAACGCCCAAATAAAAACACAACTTTGGTGATATCCTAATTCTCTCCTCTCTGGATACAGCACTTAATGGTAGAATTGGGAATGACACTGTGGATATTTGGTTATCCTTTTCCTTACATTTGCCATTTAGAAAGACTCCTTTTATGCTATAAGATTTGTTTTCTTTTGGTGTAACCATAATTAGGAGACTTTCCTACAACTAATAACACCTAATTATTAATAGGTTAGGAAATGTTTTCTTTTTAAAACAACTTATAATTTCACCATTTTTTTTTGTGTGAAAAAAGAAAATCACATTTAGATATAATTTCCATTCAGATTAATCTTTTTAAATAAACAGAAGTCAGACAATAGTTAAATCAAAGTGTTAATTGTAGTTGGCAAACTACAGACATCATGAAATTGCACTGTCTCAATGATGGCTAATTTTAAATAGTTCTCTTTCCATCTTTAAGAGGCTGAGGAATGTTCTATCTAGAAGGGTGTTTTCTTATCTGAAGCTCATTAACAGTGTTGACAGGTGCCGTAGTCAGATGGTATGAAATTTTGAAGTTACGCAATACAAAAACATAAATAAAGCCTGCAATACTGCGAGTTTCCCCAAATTAAAAACTTCATCCAATTATCAGTCTTAAATGTCAAAGTGCTGTTTTATTATTGCCACATGGCGTCTCCACTGTAGCTGGTGAACAGAGACGCCGCCATTCCTCGTCAGTGTTGGTCTCTGGTTGTGGCAGGTCTTCGGCATCATATCCCTCTTATAAAATAGATCAGTCCTGTTTGCATTGCCGGAGTAGCAGGGCTTGTTTCCCCCCCCCTACATGCTTTTTGCTAGTACAGCATATTTTTATAAAGTCTCTTTACCTATGAAACTTACAGTTTTTAATAGAAAGTTTGTTTCTCAATGAAGAAGCTTAATTAAAAATCCCTTGAGAGCATAAAGAGACTACTGCATTAGCTTTGGAATTTCTTTCATAAAATTTGGAGACTGGAAGAGACATCTGAGGGAACCTGTACATCAACACACCCAGACACTGAGTCTAAGTAACTAGGTTAGGAAAACCTAGGCGGGTGAGGGCAGATGGGACTTAGTTCTTTCTCCTGAGCCAAGCTGCTTCTGATGCAGAGTGCCACTCACACTTGAGAAGGCTGAGTATATAAGGACACTTCAGTGTGCCTCTACATACAAACCAGTGTGAAAAGAAAAAAAAAAAGCAGTTCAAGTGTGAACAATCAGAGTAAAGACTCCAAAGCCGGTTGATTCACTGAAGGTAGTTCACTTTGATTATTTACAGGGTGAAGTTGTAGATTTAATTCAAAATCACTTCTGCTCTGCTTCATGTATATAAAGCATTCAGACTGTTTCACTTTTACAAGCCCCCACATCAAATATGATCACAAAATGGCTTTTATTAGCTAAAGAAAGACATTTATTAGCTAAAGAAAATAATCATAGAATTCTTCCAACAAATGCGTTTCTGAGGGAAGTATCGGGCACTTTGGAAAGTCTTATTCCACCCCATGGCTCTTGTACTGGCGAAGTCAAACTATCTCAAATGTGGTGATCGACAACACTGAAGACAACTTCTTCATGGACTATTAATGAAGCATTGCTTTAATGTTTTTGTCAGGTACACAGTCTGAAATTTTGCTTTTTATTTGGTTAGAGGGTAGAATGAACAGTCTCTAGAAAAGTGATATGAAAATATTATCTTACCAAAGTGCTTGCTACTCAAGGGAAGGGTGCTATATACTTTCAGAAATTGTAAGAAGAAAAACTCATTGGGACCCTTTTATAATATTGATATAAGAGAAAAAACATTTACCCACTTGACCTTGATATTGAATTTACTGATAAAGATGCTATTTAGGGGACAATGGTTTAGTAAGTTGTGTCTACTTTGTGTTAATAAGACTGTGCTCACTCTGCATGGATCTTAAAGATAACCCATTTATCCACTTTATCACAGTCAGTAGAGACTTTACTAACTGGTAAAGAGATTTCTTAATTCCGAAATAGTTGAGACTTGCTTTGTAGTAATTTCAAAAGTACATAAGCACATTGATAAAACACAAAGAAGACCAGAAAGGCCTTCTTTGAATCTTTTTCTTGATAAATATCAGTTTAGAGAAAGGTCTTAACTATTGCTTAGTGGTTAAGCTCTTCATTTAAATAGTGGTTCTCAGACTTCTAGGGGTGGTTCCAGATCCCTGTATTGATCCAAATGAGTTGAATCCATTAACTTTAAATCAATAATTCTGAGTTGCCAGTCATACCCTGAGGTCAAAGAACTCTGATGACCTGCTAAGAGTCACACACATCTTTTTGCCTGTCTGTACTATATTTCCTGATTCTGTGGGAAAAAAAAATAAACTAATGAACCCCAACTCCTCAACTTTTAAAATGCGTACAGCCAGATACATATGGACAGCAAGAGCATAGAGATTCAAAAACAGAGCAGAAAAAAGTAACTTGAACAGAATGTGGCATTTCCCTTGGTCTGTTGCTAACGGCCCACATACAACATGCTTAAAAAAAATCCACCCTGGCTCTTTTTTTCATCATCATTTAAAAATGCTTCAAATGGACATTTAGAATGTATGGTAACAGGAATGTATCCCATTTGGGGATAAATGGAAAAGAGCTTTATTGAGCTGGGCTATGTTTTCAGTAGTTGTACTGCTAAAAATGATGTGTATTTGGTCTCTTCTCTTTGTCATACTTTTAAAGCCAACACACTATTTTAATTGTATATTTTCAGAACTCCAAAGCCAGTAGCATTAAACACTCATTTTTGTAAGAAAAATAATTATGGATATGATTTTTAAAACCTCTTCAGAATTGGATTTGAAGATGTGAAAGGAATGTAAAAAGGAATTACTTCCCTCACGTTTTATTCTGTTCTTTACTTTTTTCCCTTTACTCTGAAGCCCATCACACTTTGTTTTATTAAAACAAACAAACAAACGAACGCAAAACTTAGAGACTCCTGCCTCTTAGTTGTTATCTCTGGGATGGCTCTTTTCTGAATATTGTCCCAATGAAGGTTCTTCACACAGATTCTAAGGGTTGGATTGCCCACACGCCTGTGTACACTCTGCCCCAGAATTTAAAACTTCTCTAAACTTAGACAGGAGTCCATAACCAGCCAATGGTCTCTGGACCTGTTTTGAAGATCCTGCTGCCAGCAAACACTCTGTATTGATAACTATTCTGAAAGAGTTTAAATGATTTTTATGGTAACACTAAAAACAGCAAGAAAAAAAAAAAGGTAATTGTGGCTATTTGAAGTGAAAAACTGACCAGAAATGGAATATATTTGTTTAGTGTTCTAGTAAGTTTAAAGTAATGTGGCTCATCTTCCCAGTTTTTCTCAGTCTCAAGTTTTTGGTCCTGAATGTTACACCGGAGGCATTATATTTTCTTCATTTCTCCAATCTAAAACCGGAAATTATTCGATGGGGGGAAAATCTTTTGTTTAGTCTTTACAGCCGGAGGATTCCACTAGCTCATTGCTAACCCTTCTTTTATTATTGCACACCTGGACACGTTACACTGTATAATATAAGTAGTCAGGCTTTGGAGAATTTATTTCAATTTGCATACAATCCTCCAAATCCTCTGGCGATCTTGTTGTGAAACCTGACACAGCCAAGTCTGCCCAGCAGGATCTTCCCTTTGCTCTCGGTGTTAATAGCCCAAGGCTTCAAGGGTCCCCCCGGGGAGGCTCAGGAGCCGGGAAGAGGGGTGACTGCGGGGCTCGTTGCGCGGAAGATTTACAATGCACTTCTGGCAGGCGGCTCAGCAACCCCCTCTGTGGCTGTGGGTGTCTAGTGTGACAGAGAGGAGAAAAGCTCTGTAATCTCCCAGTGCCTGCCTCAGCCTCTCTGCCGCTCCCCCCTCACGCCTTCCCTGCCTCCTCGCGCTCTCTCGCTCTTTCCTTTGCTTTTCTCCCGGAGTTTCAGTCCCTGTAGCCTTGGCAATCTAGACCCGGAGCCTGTGCACACGCACACACGAGCACACACATGCACACGCACTCACACACACGCACTCCGGCTCTCCCCACCGGGGTACGGAGCAAACCCGGGGCTTCATCTACCTGAAGGGGATGGCCCGGCTGGACACTTCTTGCTCACTTGTCATCTCCGGAGGTCAGAGCAACATCAGAAAGAGGGAGGCTCGCTGTCCGGTCTGCAACCTCTCGCCGCTTGCCGCCACCGCTGCTTAAAGTGTCCAGGGTGGAGGAGAAGGCTTTTCCAGGACAGATTCCCAGCGCAGCTCTGCGGCCCTGGGACTTTACCCAGCTGGTTCACCCCAGCTTCTTCCTCCCCGGCCATCCTCTCGTTCCCGGTTGAGGGGTGCATGGCTCGGGCACCTCCGCTGCCGCCGCTGCCGCTGCCACTGACGCTTCGAGCACATCCCACCCAGAGGACTGAACACCGCCGCCGGAGTGGGGAGAGAAAGCGGAAGCCGTAACTTCCCTCTCCACTGCTCCCCGTCCTTTCCAGCCGAAGACCCGCTGGAAGGCTCCCGCCGAAAGCTAGGCGAAAGCTGGGTGCAGGGGAGGGCAAGCCGGCAGCCGCAGGCGCACGGGGGCGGGGGCGGCATGTGCCCGGACGCCCGGCGCCCGCCGGAGAAGTAGAGCACGTTGGGGAGAGCGAGAAGCTTTCCAAGTTGGGCGCGTCCCAGAGCTCGTCGCCCCGCGCCGGGGCCGCGGGTGTCAGGAGAGAGGCGGGGCTGATGGGGGGCGCCGCGGTTGCTGTCGCTTGCGGCTAGAGTCCGTCTTAAAAGCACCCAGGCCGGCATCCCCAGGGTCTCCGCTGGCGTCAAGCCCTCTGCCCGAGTGCGCTCTCGGATGCCTTCGCCGGCGGCGGCCCGGGTGGCCCGCCCGCGGGGGGTGCCGGAGGGGGCGGGGGAGGAGGAGGAGGCAGCGTGATGGCCCTGGACGGCGAGCGCGGGGAGCAGGAGGAGGAGAAGAAAAAGAAGAAGAAGAAAAAGAAGAGGAAGAAGAAGAAGGAGGAGGGGGCTGAGAAGAGCCGCTCACCCTTTGAGGCCGCGATGGGGGAGAACGACGCCGCGCTCCGGACCGGCAGCAGGGGGCTCTCGGACCCGTGGGCAGACTCCGCGGGGGTGCGACCCCGCACCACCGAGCGCCACATCACTGTGCACAGGCGGCTCGTGCTGGCCTTCGCCTTGTCCATCGTGGCGCTGCTCGCGGTCACCATGCTCGCCGTGCTGCTCAGCCTGCGCTTCGACGAGTGCGGGGCGAGCGCGGCGTCTGGCGCAGACGGCGGCCTCGCGGGCTTCCCGCCGCGCGGTGGCAACGGGAGCCTTCCGGGCTCTGCCCGGCGCGACCACCAAGCTGGCCGGGATTCCGCGCAGCCCGAGGCAGGGGCGGAGGCCACCCCCGAGGCACCGTCTGCTCGGCCGCCGTCGGAGGAGGAGCAGGAGCAGCGGCAGCCGTGGACGCAGCTGCGCCTGTCCGGCCGCCTGAAGCCGCTGCACTACAATCTGATGCTCACCGCCTTCATGGAGAACTTCACCTTCTCCGGGGAGGTCAACGTGGAGATCGCGTGCCAGAACGCCACCCGCTACGTCGTGCTGCACGCCTCCCGCGTGGCGGTGGAGAAGGTGCAGGTGGCCGAGGACCGGGTGGCCGGCGCTGTCCCGGTGGCCGGCTTTTTCCTCTACCCGCAAACCCAGGTGTTGGTGGTGGTGCTGAACAGGACCCTGGACGCGCAGAGGAATTACAACCTGAAGATCATCTACAACGCCCTGATCGAGAACGAGCTCTTGGGCTTCTTCCGCAGCTCCTACGTGCTCCACGGGGAGAGAAGGTACGGAGGGAGGCGGTGCCCGGCACCGCCCTGCCCCGCCAGGCTGCTCTGACCGCTGGGCAGCCGGCGACCCCAGGGACTCTCCTGGCGTCCGGTACCCGGGAAAGCTTGGGGTGGAGGAAGGAAGTACAGGTGGGTAGGACTATCACCAAGAATCTTCAGGGTCTCCCAGATGCCTGGGCTCACACTGTTGCCAACTATACAAACTCCCCAGGGGTGAGCGAAGAATTCTACCCCCTCCTCTAGTCTGGACCTCCCCACCACCGCGTCCCCCAGTCCAAGTTGCTTAGCCAGGACTTCCACAACCCCGTCGACGGTCCTTAGCCAGCCGGACGCACGGCTCTTTTTTTTTTTTTTTTTTAAGAGTGGTGTGTAATCTGAGTGATGCCAGCCAGGATGGCATCAAAGGCCTGCCAAGTTACCGTCCAGGGAGAATACGTTAGCTGCAAAAGGCCAGGGCAGCAGCGCATTCGGTCAGATGGCAGAGCAGGGTGGGGCAGGGCAAAGTCCCCCCCCCCCCGCCCCCCGCAGTGCCCACCTCGCCCATTATCTGGCAGGCGCAGAGCTGCGTAAAGATTTCCGAAACTGGAAGTTGAGATTTAGAGTAGTAATAACCGGTCCCGGGACAGAGCAAGGGGGCGGGGCCGGTGAGAACGTCCTTGCAAGCAAGTGCTGCGGGCTCCGTCGGAACACGGAGTGCCTCCGGTTCGTTCCTGAGTTACTGACTCTGGAAACGATCCCATTGGTGAAAGGGCGGGAAAGCTAGCGGTCAGTCTCAAATGCCTTGTTAGTGGGTGTCTTGATGAGTTTTAGACTTGGGCAGTATTCTGTTTCTTATTTTTTGGGAGCCTGTGGGTCTTCTCACCACTTGTTTAGAGCTCAGATTTGGGAGTCCAACAGAACCCTGTTCCTATCCTGACAAGGACTGCCTCTAGTGCTTACTGAGCAGCTAGTGCTTACTTAGCAACATGTATTAATTCATTGTTACAAGAACCCAGTGGTGTAGGTGCTACCAATACTGCCCATTTAACGGGTGGAGAAAAGAAGGGACAGAGAAGTAACTCAACACAGGTGAACCCACAAAGCAGGGAGTTTGGCCCCAGAGCCCATATGTTTATTTTTAATTTGGGGATGATAATTCTGATACTATCCTCACAGGATTGTTGCAGATGTCCATGGGCTAATGCATTGAATATCACTTAACCCTGTAGCTGGCATTTAGAGTGTCCATCATAAATGTCAGCTGCTTTCAGTGTTGGTGGTATTAAAGTCTCAAGCATATCATTGAATGAATAAAAGAGTTTTTATTGCTTTTTGCGGTAACCCCTTGCTTTTAAAATAACCGATGAATTAAATGACTATATGACTGACAAAGAACAAAACTGAACCAAAAAAAATGAAATCGACAACCTTAGAAGTAGAGGCAGGTTGGACGTCAGTAATGATGCCGCTGGTCATGCCCCTCTGTTCTCAAGCCGCCCTCACACCTGCAGAAACTGGGGCTCCGGGTAGCCCAGGGTGCCGAGGTCAGCAGGCTTTTGGGTGGACAGCTGGGACTTGAACTTTGGTTTTTTGATCCCTGGACCAGGGCTCATGTTGTCTGCAAATTTTATGAAGAAGTTACTATATAAGAGGCTGGGGAAATTTCAGTGTGTTATGGTAGGACACAACTGTTCTATTATTTATAGAGCACTATGAAGTAACCGTATATAAATAAAATGCCCAAAGTGAATATGTGTGGTAGTTAAAATCTGTGAGTGAATGTATACCTGATTCATTCTCCTAAGATCAGCTGTGGACAATTTAAACTCCCACCACTTCCTCCAACTTATTCTAGTGAATGCAGATTAATAGTATTTCCCCTCATATCAAACGTGGAGGGAAAGATGTAGGAGGCAAACTTGCATGTTCTGTTTAGAAACAAGTTGTTATATCAAAATGTCAACAGTGGAAGATGCATATCATTACTGATAAATTTGTGGTGAAATAAATATTTTCAACAAATTCTACTTTTTGAGCCATGCCAAAGTATATTCAGTGGAACTGAGCTTGTTTTGGTCAGCGCTTTCAAATGAACAGAATTCTTAAAAAAGACCAGATGTTTCTGCTTGACTTCTAACTGATTTCTTGTCCTCCTGGTGCATATTTGTATTCAAACTCTCTTCTTCAGTTTTCTCCAAAGATGTTAATAACATGGTTGAAAGTTTAACCTAGTGCATATGTGGCTAAGCTCTTGTTTCTCCTTTTATCCGCCACTTGAATAGCAGAGTGAATATAATTTCTTGGATGTTGATACCTGGGGTTGATAAGGCAAAGGAAATAGAATAAACTATTTCACAATTATGCCAACATTATATGTATTAACCTTTTTGTTGTTGTTGTTACTATAGCAACTTGGGGGATTTTTAAACATGCCAATATTGGGAACTCAGCCAAAGTTGGACTTTTATTGGTGATGTTTTTATCCCCCCAAATGCAATGTAAATTGACATTTTAAAACACTCTTTCCAAAAAGACATTGATACAAACTCAGAATTTCCATTTGATTAATGATGAAATATCTTGGTTTTTAGTTCGTCATAATTTTTGCAAATTTAATTACCAGATAATTTCTGTAATGAAAATAAATATTTAATCTGCCAGTGGGGAGTCACATTAAGCAACTTGAAATATTTAAAAGAGGAATACTCCAGTTCAGTTCACTTAGCCTATGCGGAAACAACTCATTACTATCCCAATCAGTCCGATTCTTCAACTCACTCTTCACTCAGAGGTTGAGAGAAACAATTTGGGTGAGGGCAGGAAAATTAGATTTCGCCATGTGCCATGTTCCTTTGAACCCTGGAAGATTTTACCCCCGATGAGGTGTTTGCGGGGGCTTGGTGTTGTCCTTCAGGGAAGAGGTAACTTTTCTAGGTTCCCGTAACTACAGCTGAGAAAGGTTGGAAGACAGGCTCCCCACTGAATGAACCAAAGTTCCTCTGTGTGAGGTGTATCCTCAACCTTCTGTTGGTCATTTGTCCAAAGGGAAAATTCATCATTTGTTGAATATTACAAATAAATAAATTCTCTTAAATTTGAAATGTTTACACACAGCAGTAAATTATCTCCATTGGGCAGAACACATAGTCACCTTCTCCTCAACTGGGAGTATATTTATGCCATAGTATTCTATAGTAGAACATACTTGCTCAGAATTAGGTAAGCTGTTCATTTACCTGAAGTAATTGCTGCTTTTGGGTTAGCCAGATGGTGAGCATGCCCATGTTCAAAGTTGGGTACCTTAATTTAGATCCAGATGGTTGGATTGAAAGAGGAGATTTACCCAAAGTAAATGAACATTTCATTCACTTTCCAAAGGGAGACTGTTTTTCTTTGACAAACTTTGATTGGGTCTCTAACATGCCACAGTGCCAGGAGACAGAATAAAAATAGGTCTTTTTCTATCAAGGATTATTTAGAGAGAAACTGTGATCTCCAAGTAAAATGGGAAAATAACATCGCAGTTCTCAAAAAGAGTCTCAAAAAACACTTTTGCAAAAATCTTGTGGAGAGTAGAGAAGGTTTTAGGGGTAGACATTTGATCTTTTGTGGTATTAGTACGCATGGTTTTATGCCTTGTCCTTTTTCTGGAATGAATTGATAATTATGATATTTCGTAAAAGCAAGAAAACCACCACATTGCTTTTATGTTGAAAGAAACTTCATTGTTTCCAATCACTCTGATGAGGAGAGCTTTGCAGGAACAAGTTGGTGTATATAGCTTTTGGTCTCCTATAAAAGGCTCTGAACTGAAAAATCTGTGAGAATCACTTATTTCTGTGAAAACTTTTTCATGTGATTCCTTAGTGCACTTAGCTCATTGTTTTCCTGCCAGGCACACGTAACCATATGGCCAGGCTGAGTCCAGCACTGCCGGGTTTTGGTCGCAACTCAAAATACCGCCACCAAACTAAATCTATAATTTTTTTTAAAAAAAACTTTGTCTTGCCATGTTTTTTCCACAGCACCATTTGATCGGATCACCCTGGATAGTAATAAAGTATACGGTTTCTCTAAAAGAGTTAAATTAGTTTGCCCATATTTTTACTTACTCAGAGCAGCTGCAAACATGGCCTATTTGCTCTGGATGTCTTTCAAGCGAAGGTGGACCTGTGACTGGTTTTCCTGCATCTGTTTGGTCTGCACAACATGTTTATTTCCTTAAACCAAATTTTGCCATTGTGTATGCTGCAGGGTTTGAGGTAATAGGCCGGGCAGTGGTTTAGGTTTGCTGGGAGATGGGGACATTTGGTCAATAAGACTCACTTATTTAAGCATGACTTCAAAGAATGGTATAAAAAGAGTGAGGAAGAAATAACTTATTTTCAATGAAGAAATGTTTCATAGTCTGAAAGGAAGAACACCCCTATGTCACCCATGTTCATACTCCAGGCCACTGATGAGACTCATCACCATCGTTATCAGTGTTGTCATTTTTTCCAAGTTTTGCATATCCTTTACATCCTTTCAAATTTACAGTAGTGACAGGGTTCCTCCAGGGTTTTTCAAAGTCGCCTGCAATCCTGCTTTTTGCCACTAGAGAGTGGATGCTTTCTCCAACAGACAGAATTTTACTATTAACGCATAGAATTCAGGAGGATATAAAAATGAAAAATTCTCCCTGCTTTTTTCAGTTTCCAGGACAATATGAACTGATTCACAAACAGGCATAGCTAGATGGTGGTGGCTGGGCTGGGAGGGTGGAATAAGATTAGCAAACTGGGTGGGGCTGAATTGGGGTCAAGGGCCCCAGGCTCACGTCCTGTGCACTTGACTCCAGGTGCACCTTCTCAGTCTCCGAATGCCTGAGTGGCCCCGGGGTTTAAGGGGCCCTGACACTTGCTGTGCAGAGGCAGGGTCACTGCATTCCTCCCCGTGCAGACCTGTGTTCACTGTCAGGGTGAAGTTTTCGTTCAATTATTGAGATCTTTTCACAAACAAACAAACAAACAAACAAACAAATACAAAAATCAGAGATGAACAAAGAACAGAGTTTTAACATTACCACCATTGGTTACTTTTTATCCCTTTTAAGATTATGTTCAAGCCACTTTTGATTGTGTTGCTGGATGGAAAGTATATGTATGTTTAGTGTGTTCAGGGACTCTGGAGCCAGACTACCTGGGTTCATGTTCTGACTCTGCCACAGATTATCTTTATGACCTTGCCCAAGTCTTCTGAGTGTCCTCATCTGGAAAACGGTGGTAATGATAACCCATTTCATAGGGTTATTGTGAGAATTACATAGTTAAGAAGTAAGGCATTTAGAGCAGGGTCTCACAATTAGTAAGCACTTTGGTGGGTATTAATATTACATTATTCCATGGCTGGGGCGCTACTATTTGGACTAGTACGAGGTTGTGTAGGGTCAATGTATTGCCCCGGGGTTTCCTCTTAGCAGCAACAGTCACTGTGGACATTCCTTCCACTGCTGTATGTTATGCCACCGAAGCGGGATTCAAGAGACAGAGAGGAGGGAACAGAGCCCCTTCACCATGAAGAGAGTGAAGAGAAAGCCTGTGGTATTTCGGAGCTAGACAACGCCCATGCTTTGTTCAGACACTGAGAGATGGAGAGGGTCGAGGGAGCAGGAAGAGTGTGGGAAGCAGAGTCACGGACGATCCTCTGATTATGGCACTCCTCTCTGTCAGCGGAGAGAATGGCAGAAACCAACCACATACGGGCCCGAGCATGCTTCCCTTGGCACTGGAAGCCAGTACAGCAGACAGAAACATCCCTAGTACCAAGGGAAAGGCACACCAGTCATTGGATACCGTTCTCAAGACTTAATTTGCATTCTGACAGTAGCAGTACTTTTAAATCCTTACATAAGGCTTTGCCTGTTTCCAATATTAAACAAATGAGACTCAGACACTAGTTTATTTATTTGCATGAAAACCTAATATTATGGCCCAGGACAATAACATTACGTATTCATAATACTCTTCATCAGTGGTGATCAAATACTTGGTACTTATTTTTTGATAAGAGTATTTAGAACATAAATAGGAAAACAATTATGAATACTATGCTCTGTTTTTATAACACGATTATTCACACATGCACCACTTCCTACATACATATTGCTGGCATTATTGCATTATGTTTTTAGCTTACTAGAATGGTTATTTAAAAAAACAGACTACACGCTTGCTTATAGCACTGAATATTCAGTAGGAATACTTTTCTTCTGAAATGGCAGAGGTTTAATGACTCATTGAAGTACATAAAAACACACAGTCTAAACAACACACTTTTTGACTTAAAATATTTTGTCGTTGAGTAATAATTTGCATTTTGATTAACAGCCTTAACTTTAAATGGGGCAGGTGTAACTTCCATGACCTTGTAACTGCGTCTATTTACTTGAACAGTTGGATAGTAACTAGATGGCCCCCTAGGACTTTTCTTTAGATTTTGGGAATTTTTATTACCAATCTTAAATGAAGACAATGTTAGGCAGTTTGCAATTTCAACAGAAGCAAGTTCAAAGATCATTTTTCATTGTTCTGTAGGTGCGGTAAGCTTATAAGTGGCCCAAACGGAAACCTCTGAAAACACCGCACCATGTCTGAGGTTCTCTTGGTTTTGGTGGGTTCCACAGTGAAATGTCATGAATCAATTTTTAACATTAACAGTGCTATGCAAATGTCTGTTTCTTCTGTGTATTTTAACTTTATGAAAAGGCAAACAGAAACTGTTTTGTATCACATACTGTAATTTGTTGGCAATATTAACTGACGTTAATGCATTACTTCTGCTGAATCTTATCATAATGACTTGATACAAGTAGCTTGCCTAGTGAACTTCCGCAGAAATAAGAAGAAATCAATTCTCTATATCCTTCAGAGACAACAGAGAGCTTTAAGCTCTCCTTAGCTGCACCAAAATGTCAAATAGACAAGTTGTTAAGAAATCAAGTAATTTATTTTAGAAGAGAATTAAAATACAAGTATGTTAGTCATATTTTTCTGGTTATGCTAAAGCGGCATTCTTGGAATGACACTTCCAGGATGTCACTTTTGGACGTGGATTTTTAAAATGGTAATAGATTCATTAAAAGGTAAAAATGATTTTAAGGAAGCAAGAAGAAAAACAGGCAACAAAATACTTGCCCCTATTAACTTCTGCCTCCTGATGTTTTATTTTACTTCTTGTTGTATTTATGTATGTATTTCATATCCATATGATATATTAAAGTGTTTTCTATTTTCATTTTTTAAAATTTCTTCTACTACCTCAGACTCACCTCAAATTTACTCAAACCCAAACTCATTATTTTCTAATCCAAACCATCTTCTCTAGAGCCCTGTTTGGTTTTTAATGATAGTAAACAGAAAAGAAGTCTTACTTCCACCAACGAAGACAACCCTAAAATATATGCCATGAAGAAAGAATTGTATTTTTGAAACACAAAAGACATTGTGGAGTACTGAGTCTGAAATGAGATCTCTTTGTTAGAAAGGAGAGTATTAAGGGTGAGGGAGGGGTTAGAAATGGGCTGGCAGTACTGAGGTCTGATAACACCAGAATCTCTGTAAGACAGCAGACAGGGCATTAACCTAGTATGTGAGTCAAAGCTGCTTTAAAGTCTTCTTTCTGTGCTGTCCATTGTCAATGTGCTCCCTGCTCCATCCATCTCTGACCTTAAAATACTCCCCAGGCTTCACGACTAATTCTTAGGGTTCCGCCTCCATACAGACTTCCTTCAGTTCTAAAGGCTGGTAGTTCTCACCTGGGCCAGTTCTGTCCCCCAGGGGACATTGGCAATGTCTGGGGATGTTTTGGTTGTCACAGCTGGGAAAGGTGGTGCTAGTGGCACCTGGTGGTAGACGGTAGGGATGTTGCTGCCGAGAGGCCTGCAGCGCACAGCGCTCGCTGTCCACCCCGAAATGCAGTAGTACCCGGACTGGAAAAGCCTGCCGAAGGAGCGTGTCATTTCTTCATACGCTTCCCTCTTGGCATGGCTTTGTGTGTGATGCCTCTTTAGGTATATATTTAATTTCTTTTATAGAGTATAAACTCCTTGAGGGAAGGAAGCAACGATATTTCTTTTTTTCCTCAGTATTAAACAGTCAGAAAATGATTACAAGGGGCACATGAATTATAGAACTTATAGTAAAATGATACTTAGTGGTAGTTCAATTAACATTTTTAAAAAAGCCTCATCAAATTCAGGGGATATTTTATTTCTAATTTTTTTTTCAGTTATATGATCTCAAGCTTTGGGAAGGACCTTAAATATAATCTAGTCCTATTGCTCTTCTTTACCAAGGGACATTTTTTGATTTCCTAAATACTAAATTGAAATTCAATTGCAATCGTCCTTAGGTGCCAGACTGTGAAATTGGTATTTTCTCATTTAGACATTATCACAATATATGTTGGCCCTCTATGCATAGATATATACTGTATGTATAATTTTATTAAGGATATTAATTGTAGAAAAAGTCACTAAATGATTTCTACAGTCCCTTTCAACCCTGAGAATCAGTTATTTACACTGCTAGCTTTACTAACATATTTACTTACTACATAAGGCAAAAAGAGACTGCATGAAATTATTCTTCTGCATAAATATTTGGTTTATTAATTTCTCACTAACCCAAAAGTATTTAGAATTTCTATATCTAATAAATTCCTACCCATTAATTACTTAATGCCAAAGACACCTTTGATTTTTACATAATGACTAATGCATTCTGATTGCAACCACTCTGTTAAACTCTGGTAGAACTTTTCTCCTAGTATTAATAGTATTAGAATATATAAATATAGATATTATTTTCAATTAGATTGTAAAGAACTTAAGAACAAAATGATTATATATTAAAAAAAAATAAAAAGTAACCTAATCAACAAAACAATTAAGCAAGCACAATATAGCCAGAGACATTGAAATAAAGGACAAACTGACAGTTAGGTGAGGGGGCAGAGGGATAATGGAGGAAAACAGGAATAAAGGACACATGGACAAAGCCAAAGAGGGTAGGGTCAAGGGTGGGAGGCAGGGATGAGTGGGGGGCAGTGGTGGGGAGAAAATGGAGACAACTGTACTTGAACAAAAATAAAAAAATATTACCATGTACCTAATAATGAAGAGCTTACATATAGCAGACAATATCTAATTGTTCAATGACTGGGATTGGAGTTCTCAGATACTTTAAAATTAAAAGGGAACACTTTTTTCATGTATGAAATCATATCGATATCTTTTAAGTAGCTTCCATAGAGAAATATCAAGCTCAGTGGACATTTTAATTAATAAGATTGGAAGGTAAGACTCAAAAACATTACATAAGCAAAAAGTATGTGATGAGAAAATTGTAAATGGGTGCATTTTAATGAAAAGGTACTGACATTTAATTAAGCAAAAATTATGTTACTATCAGTAAAAAATAATAGGGAAAATATTACCACCATTCTCATGAATTAGGAAAGAACTTTAATTACCAACAGTTGAATTATAACATTGTTTATTAATTATGGCTAAAGATTAATTTTACTGTTTTTGAAATGTAGTTACCTTTCACTCAGACACAGAAAACATGAATTCTAGACCCAGTTTTGCACTAATTGCCTGTGTAACTTTGGACAAATCACTTAACCCTGCTGGAGCTATTTTTTCTTTTTAGAAATTTATGAGAGTTGGACAATTTGTTTCTAAGATTGCTTCCAACTTTAACCTTATATTTATCTGAAGATTTATGGTTAAAACTTCTTTCCTATATATTATCTCATTTTATCATCTTGACAGTTTTGTAAGGAAGGCCTAGAAAATATTATTGTTTTCCTTCTACTAATGAAAAAATAAGCTCAGGCAGTTAAGTGATTTACCCAAGTCCGGTGTGCGGTAGCTCAGTACTGTTTTCAAGATAACTCTCAAATACTTCTCTCTGAGAGCCAACATACAATTAATCTTTAAAATGTCTTTTTTTCTCTATTTCAAAACTAAGCTTCAAAAAGGTAGGCCCTCAATGATGAATGTAAGCTTCATAATTTTAAAATGGCCTAAACATTTACACTTCATGGTTTGAGCCAAGGACAGCCAATAAGATTCAATACACACATCAACCCCTATTGATTGGTAGTAGTTGCCTGAAGTGCTGTGCTGAGAATAATTTTGAGGTCAAGTTCAGGCTCAGTGGGAAAGTGTGCCATGTTAGATTAACCATGGATGCGTTGGATGATGGAGAAAGAAGAGGTGGCAGAATTACTTATGGGGGAAACAGTTTTTTAAATAAATGATTTTAGACCTCAGTAATGTTTTATAAAGGGTCTGATGTTGACTTGCCTTATATCAAGTTTTGCAACTAGTATTGCTAAAAAAGTTTAACTTTTGTCATGATGGTTTTCATAAAGAATGACCTTCTTAAGTTAAAATACCTCATATGAGCATTTTCATTTGTAACCTTGCTGTGAAAAAGTCAGAGTTGCTTCTAGTTAGTTTTAATAAGCAACTTTGCAGTTTGATCTGAGAACTTGAGGGCACTAAATATATTTTGTGTATATAATCTATTTATATATCTATATATACACATGTATTAACAGGTTTATTGTATAGGTATTTATTACATTTATATGTCATCATACAATAAACACATATTATGAGTAGTAAACACCAGTGGGGTCTTGATCACTCCATGCAAACCGGTTGCAGCCCTCTAAGAAAGGTCGAAGATACTGTGAATCAGTGGCTGCCATTTTTTCACTGGCTGCTATTTATTAACTGCCTACTGGGTGCTATTCTTCTGTTTGCTGTGATAGGTGCTTTACAGTATCTTTATTTCCCCCCTAAGCTTTACCAACAGTTTCTTTTTGAGTTAAGCTTGATTCTTTTCTTTTTATTATTTTTTTATTGTTGTTCAAATCAATAAGCTTGATTATTTTCTATTGAGCAATGAACAACTACACCTTAGGGAAATTCAGTAATTGTATAGGATGATATGGCTAAGAATGTTGTAGAGCCAGAATTCAGACCAAGTTTTGTCAGGTTTCAAAGCCCTTTTTCTAAATAAAATCAGGTCATGTCTTGATGAAATCAGAGGGTACAGCTGCTTCCCAGTCATGGTCTATGTTCTATATGCATCTGATGACAACTTCTGGATTTTCATTTGACTGACTTTAAATGTTGTGTAGCTTTGGGGAAGAAACTGAGGCATGCCAAAAAAAAAGAGATTATTTTTCAATGTTTGCCAATGTGATGCCATCGCGTGGTTTTCTTGTAGACTGTAATGCTTTGTCTGACAGGCACTACTTTGGGTTTAGAGAATTTATTTTAATTGAGACAAAAACTTCCCTGAAGAACGTCTATTGTTGGGGAAATATATGTGTATAGTGTTTTTATGCTATTCATGAACTTAAGTTTGGTTCAGAAATGAAAGGTATCTTGCAATTTGGTAAAAATACATTATCAGCAGAAGCATGCAAAGTGGTCATAACTCAAGCCATAAATGTAACTGGGAATGTCATTTTCTGTTTTCCAGATTCCTTGGTGTTACTCAGTTTTCGCCTACACATGCCAGAAAGGCATTTCCTTGTTTTGATGAGCCCATCTACAAAGCTACTTTTAAAATCAGCATCAAGCATCAAGCAACCTATTTATCTTTATCCAATATGCCAGTGGAAACTTCCGTGTTTGAGGAAGATGGATGGGTTACGGATCACTTTTCACAGACCCCTCTCATGTCCACATATTATTTAGCCTGGGCCATTTGCAACTTCACATACAGAGAAACAATCACCAAGAGTGGGGTTGTAGTAAGTATTTTAAACTTATTGATGTTTTTGGATTATGCACACTCTGCAAAGTAATATGATTTCTGGATTAACAATGAATTATGCCTATGCTCTTCACATTTATATGGCTGACTTTTTTTACTTAACCCTTGAGAGAAAAACTATCTTTCAAGTTTCCAGGAGTCAGAGTGGAATGTCTCTTCTATACCCAGCCCTCTTATTCCTTTAACCACCTCCCCCACCCCTGTCATCTCTCTTCCTCTTCATCTCCTGAATATCTCTGGAATAACTGTTGTTTTGGGATATTGCCTATTTCTATTTATGTGACTGGGAAAGATGCTTCTTTGTATTGTGAAACATTTCAAATATACAGAAAATGTGGAGAATATCATACACTCCATATATCTGCTAGCAGCTCTATAGAATCTAAACATTTTACTGTCTTTGCTTCAGTCTAATTAATTTTTGAAAAAGTAAAACATACTGCATTGAATTGAAGCTTTCTGTGTACCCCTGCCTGCCCTTATGCCTTGCCCTCTTCTTTAGAGGTAATCACTGAATTTGGTATTTGCCATTTCCATGTATATTGTTTTGCATTTAGTAAATATGTATATATCCACTTATAATACATGTCATACTTTAAAAGTTCACATATATAAATGGTTTTATCTTATAGATATCATCCTGCAACTTATTTTTATTTCATTTTATTTTTTGCTTAAAATTACATTGTTGTGGTTTGTCTGAACAGAATGGTTGAATGAATCCATCAAAATGTATCATCTTCCTATAGATGAACATTTTAATTTTTCTGATTTTCAATGATTAACAGGTATGCTCCAGTGAACATTTTTGTACATAAGTTCTTCTGCCAATGTGCTAGAATTTCTGTATGGTATAACACATCTTTTAGCCCATAACACCCAAATATATAAAAATACATTCCTGGGAAAGGGTAGTATATAGGAAGTTTGGAGAATTACTGTTTCTGTTCAATTTATAATAAGAATCAATTGGACTTTCTGTGACAGCCACTGTTTGTGACACCATAGTGTTCTAGGCACTTTTTGCATGCTATTGCATTGCATTAATGAGGCTAAATCAGCCATGCTGTTACTAACTTCCTCCTCATTTCAATGGCTTACACAATAAATATGCATTTATTTTGATTTTCATGTCAAATCCTAAAGCGAGGTATTATAATTCCACTTTTACAAATGAATAAACTGAGGCGTAGAGAGGTTCAGTGTCTCTCCCAGGGTCACAGAGTAAGCAAGTGGTAGAGCTGCAAGTCAAACCTCCGTTGGTCTGATTTTAGACTGGAGGCTCCTCCGCCCTTTGCCCCCAGAGCTCCACTCCACCATCCCACCTGTGTGTCTATGGCAGAATTCAGGTGATGACTGTCTCCATCCAATGGCCGTCACGTTCGGTGTTGCCTGAACATAACAAAAGAAGTGAAAGAAATCTACATCCTTATTCTGTAGGGAGTTCACAGCTCTGTAATAACCTGAAATATAGGTTGGCTAAATAAATTTTTCTCACTATTACTTTCAATTTAAACCGCTGTGGAGCCGATTTAAAAAAAATCCGCCTGCGTGCAAAATTCATGCCATTATTGAAGAACTGCAAATTGTGAATTCATGTAGAAAATCATTAAAAGAACTTCCTAAATGCTGGCTATAAAGGGCTGGATGACATTTGACTCTTTTGGACTTACACTCTTTTGATATGTTGAATTCCTCTGATATTTTTGATGTCTGGATATTTGCAGGCTGTACACACTGGACCACACACAGAAAAGGAACACGAAGACATCTCATTTCCTTTTACGTCTTGGAAAGATGATGATTGACTTGCTTTGGGTCAGCTAGCAGCACAGGGTACAATGGAAATGTTTTTTCCAAGTATGTTTTCCTAAAAGTGTTCTCAGCCCTTCACAATTATGCTGGCTGCCAAGTGACCCGTGTTTAAGTGACCCAGACACACTCTAATTATTTAGACATGACTTCGTATTAGAGTTAAGAATCTAAGTAATTAGTAAACATTTTAAAATTCCTCCTTAATAATTTTTATGTACAGAAGATAAAATAGGCTACTGGAGAACATTGAAAGATCAACGGAAGTAAAATGTTAGATTGTGTAATTTAAAATTACTAAGAAGCGTAAAAAGGAAAACGCTATTGCCATTGGGAGCCCTTGCTTATCAACTGTGGAAATATGGTTAAAACCTGGTCCTCTTTTTCTGTCACCCCTTGGAAGTCCAATCTATTTTCTCCCCACTGCCTTCCCTCTCTATTACTGGGAGCACATGGGATTGACATTTCTCAACTCTTCACAATTGGAAGGAGTGGAAATTTGGTTTTAAAATCTTGGAAGTGGGGTGGCTATGTGAAGTCCAGGTGGTCATTTTGGATCAGAGTCTGACGCAGTTTCCTTCAGGCCAAGAGAGAGCAACTTGGGTAGCATCTTAACAATACACAGCTGAATTGTAGCAGTGCCTCAAGTATGCATATTTGAAGCATCATCATTATTTTCTTATCAAGTTACCTACACTCTGCAAGGCACTAGCCTAAGTAATTAGAAGATAAGAAACAATCTTAGATCCCTCTATTTCAGAGATTGCAAATGCAGCTTTAGGATTGAATCAATGCCTGCAGACATGTTTTGTTTACCCATCCCTAACATGGTTTAACTTTTTTATAATTAGTTGACAACATTTAGAAATTGGGAGATTGCACATAAAATTATTTATTTCTGTCTTCTCTTGAAAAATTGGAAGATCACTGGACCCACATTACTGCTTGGCAGTATTTGTTCATTCATTTATTCCTTCGACAGATATATATTGACTGAGTGTCAGGTATTGTTCTAGGTACTGGTGATATCGCAGTGAACAAAGCAGACAAGGTTTCTACTCTCAAAAAACTTACATCCTGATGAGGACACGGTGACAATAAGCAAATACACATATCACATGTCAAGTGGTGATATATGCATGCCGTCGGGGAGTGGTGGCTGGCCCATTTACATGGGGCATTTTCTTCTCAGTGTGACTTAATCAGGACCACTTTTGTAACTTTGCATCTAGTTCACTGCACTATTGTACATCACTACTTTCATTCCGTAGATGTTTGGATTTTCAACCCTTGGCTGCAGACGTAATTCAAGAGGGTAGCCAAGGAATGTGCATTGGAAAAGCAATGAATTCACTAATTGCAAATTAGTGTTTCTAGCATTCACTATCAAATGATGTTATAAAAAACAGATCGTTTTGAAAAGGGTAACTCTAGATATGTACTTCATGGGGGAAACAGAATTTAATATGGCCCTGAATGATGGTTTTGTCTTGGAGAAGCAGACGAATGTGGGCATATAATCCTCGGCCAGGGAAGTATTAATAAGACAAAGAGATAGGGATACTTATGGGAAATAGTGTAGATTTGTGGTTATAAACATGGATTTAGAATAAGATTGGTTTGTTTTAGAAGTTTTGCTTTGCTTCTCTATGATGTTGATTAATTACTTAACTTCTCTTTATCCTGGTTTTCTTGTTTGAAAACTTAAAGTATGAATTCTTCCTTTATAATATTGTTTCAGTTATTATCATAACATAACAAACTACTCCAGAATTTAGTGGCGTAAAACAACCATTTAATGTGCTACAAGTTTCCATGGGTCAGGAATTTGGAAAGGCACAGTGGGGATAGTGTCTCTTCTCAGTGATGCCAGGGACCTCTGTGGGAAGACTTGATGATTGGGAGCCACTTGACAACAAGAGACTAGAATGACCTGGACCGTCTTCACTAATGTGTCTGGTGGTTGTTCTGCCAGTCTTCTGTGAGGTCGGCTGGGGATACTGGTCCATAGCATTTCTATGTGACCTTTAAACATAATCTGGGGCTTACTCAAAGCATGGTGGCCTCAGGGTGTTTGGACTTCTTGCATGGTAAAATAGCTCCAAAGGTGAATGTCTCAAAAGAACTAGGTAAAAGCTATATGACCTTTTATTTACTTATCCCCAGAAGTCACACAGCATCACTTTTACTGATTTTTAATGGTTACAAGTAAATCACTAAGATGGTCCTGATTTGATAGATGAGAGCATTGATCCAACCTCTTGATGGGGAATGTCAAAGAATTTGTAGACTTGTTTTCAAATCAATACAGTCTTCTCTCTGGTTACAAATTATTTATATTCATTCTACATAGAAAATACATTCACCATAAATCTGATTCATTATAACATCAGACTCAAGTTTATGGTCCAGGGTCTCAACATCTAATTTAGATCTGGGTGCAGATGAGACTACTTTGCTTTGGTTTCTTGGATATGGCTTCTCTCTTTCTGGAGACCTGTGAACTAAGGAAATAAATGATATGTCACTACTCCACTCCCCCAAGAGACAATGGCAAGAGGAGAATATGATTATTGCAACAGATATTTCCATTCAAGAATAGAGAAAATGAAAGGATACAGTAGTTGCTGGTCCATAGCAGTTTTGAAATCCAGCTGGGCACATATTGGCAATTCCTTAGTTATGGCTCAGTGCTGCTTGTGAATTGTTCTTTCTGGAGCTTGGCCCATCCTTTTGGCTCTTTATTTTGTCTTTTAAGGAATCTTTTCTCCTCCACTTAAGAAGTAATTTGTGTTTGCAGTGGAAGAGCCTTCTGACCTTGCTTTCTACCAATAAAAAGTTGGGGGTCCAAAGTCTTATTTTTCTATTGTATTGGCTCTGTTGCTTTAAGTCCAAGCAGGTATATAATTTTATATAATTTATAATTATATGTAAAAATGTTGGCTTTCTATGTGTCAAGTTATACGCATTTCATTAGACAAAACTATCTCCACAGATCTCTTTGTCTAACTTGAGGCTTTTGCCTTTAATATTCTTAGATGTTTTATTGTTTAACAGAGAGTGTTTATGAGGCATACTTTTAAAATTATCTGAAAGCACTTCATCTTTTTGAAAAAGTCTATGGGACATCATTTTAAGAGTGTCTGAAGTCTTAAGTTTCTGAAGTCGCATTCTTGGTTTCATCTTTAGCCCATGCTTTCCTGAGAGTGATGTGTATTTTTTTCCCCTGCGAGGGCTGTTTCTTACTTTGAAAACCTTTTTCCATCTGGAGAGGCTGGGATGAAGAAAAAGTCTGAATTTCAAACTCAGCAGGTCCTAAACTTTTTCTAAATTTTGATTGGAAACTGGACAGTTTGTTCTTAAACTCTTCTGTCCTTTTTTGCATTTTTCATTGCTGGAGAAAAAGCCAGATGGTGCTTTCAGTGTTATGCCAGGAATGCTCCTTAACTAGAAAATATAGGTCAGTAGTTATAGCTCCCATTTTTCATGGTACTACAGGTGCCAGTGTTGCCAAACTTTCTTCAATTACATTGCAAAGGGCCCCTCTCCTTTAGCTTCCCATTCGCTTCACCTTAATGTTCTTTAAACACTCACCGACAACTTCCTCAAGGTTGACAAAGCTTTTGCTAATAGTCCCCTCAAGAATCTTCAAGCTTTTGCCCACAGTTTAGCTCGAAAGCCAATACCACATGCTTAGAGGCTTTGTTATGGCAGTATCCCACTACAGGTACTAAAATGGGCTCTAGTTGATATTTCTGAATAAGAAATCACTCTAAAACTTAGCAATAAAATGTCACCATTTTAAAAAAATTTATTTTATTGATTATGCTATTACAGCTGTCCCATTTGCCTCCCTCTATTCACCCCCATCCTGCATCCCCCTATTCCTTGCCCTTTAGTTTTTATCCATGGGTCATACACACAAGTACCCTAGCTTCCACGTTTCCCATACTATTCTCAACCTCCCCCTGTCCATTTTCTACCTACCATTTACGCTACCTATTCTCTGTACTTTCTCCTCCTCTCTCCCCCTCCCATTCCCCTGTTGATATCCCTCCATGACATATAAATCCTTTTAACATTTCATATAATAAAGGCTGGGTGATGATGAACTCCTTGAACTTGACCTTATCTGAGAAGCACTTTATCTGCCCTTCCATTCTAAATGGAAGTTTTGTTGGATAGAGTATTCTTGGATGTAGGTCCTTGCCTTTCATGACTTGGTATACTTCTTTCCAGCCCCTTCTTGCCTGAAAGGTCTCTTTTGAGAAATCAGCTGACAGCCTTATAGGAACTCTTTTGTAGATAACAGTCTTCTTTTCTCTTGCTGCTTCTAGGATTCTCTCCTTATTTTTAATCTTGGGTAATGACTTTACATGTGTCTTGGTGTGTTCCTCTTTGAGTCCAACTTTTTTGGGACTCTCTGAGCTTCCTGGACTTCCTGGAAGTCTATTTCCTTTGCCAGATTGGGAAAGTTCTCTTTCATTATTTGTTCAAATAAGCATCCAATCCCTTGGTTTTCCTATTCTCCTTCTGGCACCCCTATGACCTGGATGTTTGGGTGTTTACAGATGTCTTGGAGGTTCCTAAGCCTTTCCTCATTTTTTTGAATTCTTGTTTCTTCATTCATTTCTGGTTGAGTGTTTTTCTTTTCCTTCTGGTCCACACCATTGATTTGAGTCCCAGTTTCCTTCCCATCACTATTGGTTCCCTGTACATTTCCCCTCATTGCTCTTAGCGTAGTCTTCATATTTTCATCTAATTTGCGAGCAAATTCAACCAATCCTGTGAGCATCCTGATTACCAGTGTTTTGAACTATGTATCTGATAGGTTGGCTATCTCTTCATGGCTTAGTTGTATTTTTTCTGGAGCCTTGATCTCCTCTTTCTTTTTTTTTATTTTATTTATTTATTTTCAGAGAGAGGAGAAGGGAGAGAGAAAGAGCAATGTATGGTTGCCTCTCACATGGCCCTCATCAGGGACCTGGCCCGCAACCCAGGCATGTGCCCCGACTGGGAATCGAACCAGGACCCTCTGGTTCCCAGCCCACGCTCAATCCACTGAGCTACACCAGCCGGGCTTGATCTCCTCCTTCATTTGGGTCATCCTTCCTTTCTCTACTCGCCTGTTACTTTAAGGGGCAGAGCCTTAGGTGTTCACCAGGGTGGGGTAAACCACGGTGTTGTGTGGTGATGCTGCCTGTGGGGGTGGGGCCTGAGACAGAACAATTGCTATTGCTCCGCTCTCTTCAGGCTCCCAGTCACCTTGTGTGACACCCACAAGCAAATTGGGCCCCTCTGAGCCGGTTCCCAGGTGGGTGGGCCTGTGCACATCTAAGTACCTGTCGGTCTCTCCAATGAACTCTGCCGCGATGCTGGGAGTTCCTCCCGCCATCACCTCAACCCCCATAGGTGTTTAGGTGTTTTCAATTGGTGGTTTGAGGCTTTATTTCCCTGTGGTGGTGGGCTGTGTGGTCTGCTCCACTCCCCAGCTTTTCCTCCCAGTCTATCTGCACGTGTTTGAGGGACCACCTGGTCCACCAGTCTCAGCCCTGGTGGGTCTGGGTGGCCCAGCTGCAGGCTTCTCTGGGCAGCTGCAGTGTTGCCTCCACCACTCCACAAACCTCTGGCTCTCAGCTTGCTCTCCGCCCGGCTCTGCCCTGCTTGCTGGTCTGGATGAACATGTCTTCTTTAACTTATTGGTTGTGGGACTTCCATACAGTTGGATTTTCTGCCAGATATGGTTGTTTTTTTGTTTTTAAATTGATGATTTCCCTCTTTTGGTTGTGTGAGGAGACAGTGTGTCTACCTATGCCTCCATCTTGGCCGGAAGTCAAAATGTCAGAGAATGACCCACCTCTGCTCTATGATGTCACAGCTGTAGAGACTTGATATGTGGGTGTTATGTGACGTGACAGCTTGGAGCCAAAATTATCTGGGGGCTTACTTTACTAAGTGTCTTTACTTAATGTCAGCTGTTGTCTGAACCCTGATTGAGGCTTTCCATAATGCCTGAGCTACCATGCAGCATGGTAGCCTAATGTTGTCAAACCTGTTGTTGGTAATTCAAGCCTCCAAAGGTGAGTGTGCAGAGATTTACACTGCCTGTTCATTCCATTATAAAGGGTTACATAGATTGTGTTAGTCACCATATTTTTCTCCCGCCTGTTAGCAAGGCAGATGCTGCATTACTTTTTCTGACCTAGCCCAAGAAGTTAAACAGTACCACTTTTGGGTTATCCTGTTAGTTATAAACTTAGGTTGGCCCAGTTTCCAGCAGAGGGGACATAAACCCCATCTTTCAATGGGAGTACTGTCAGAGATTTTGTGGACTCACTTGAAAACCACCATAGTTGTTATAAGTATTACAGGAGATTTTATTTATAAAATCATAAACACGGTGCCTGACATATTGTACTGGCTCTGATGGTGACAATTAAATTGGTGAGATATTCAGAAGTCATAGAAGGGAGGTAGATGGAAACTAGATTGTTAAAGAACTTGATGCCTGGCTAAATTTTAAGGTTTTGTTCAGTTAACAATGAGAGCTACTGAAATTTAAAACCTGGAAGCATGATATGCATACTTTTTACAATCTGCCTGAGAAGAGCATGCACAACGTGAAGACGTGAGGAAACATAAGCAAGGGGTCCATTTAGCTATGAAACCCTGGACTAGAGGAGCTATAATTTTAAAACAATAGCATAGTATAGATATGAAAAGCATTTTAAAGGCAGAATTGGTAGTACTTGGCGCGAGATGAAAGAAAAAGTAACAGGGGGAAGCAAAAGAACAGAGTTGAGTGACTTTAAGGTTGAAGTTAATAACAGCTCTGTAGTTGCCACCCTCCATGTTCGCTGTGTATTCAGAATTGGCTTCCCAACCAATGAGAATTTTCATTTGCCTTGGCCAGTCTCTTGGATGTACAACCTATGCTGTTATAATTGGTTATATAGATTTTTTTTAGTCAGCATTCTTTATGTTATCAAGTTACAAAATCTCAACTTGAGTTTAAGCAAAAAGGGACATTTATTAGAAAGATATCGGGGTATCTCAAAAAGTCCCAAGTCAGAGATGGGCCTGGGGCCTGGTGCGCTGTGAGAAGCTTGGGAACCCTATTTCGGTTCTTGTCCATGCTTCTGCTTTCCTCTCTCACCATGGACGCGCTTCCTCCCAGGGTGGAATATTGCTGCCCAAAGTTTCCAAGTTTTCTGTATCGTAGAAAGGTCTCAAGAAGGAGAGAATCTTTATAAATTCCCAAGCATATAAGCAATGTCTTGGTTGCCCTTGCTTGAGTCACATGATCATCTCTGGTGGGAAGTGTACATGTGGGGTCACAAAATAGGAACATGCCATCTTCTGCTTCACCTTGTAGATCAGACTGTGTGGCAACAAAGAGGAGTTTCTAGAGAACGGATGCTAGCAAAATGCTACGAGTGCGCCAGGTGTATTTTTAGCTTTATTTTGTGGACTGACTACTATGGGAAGAAAACACATAATTCACCATGGTGGTGCATATGCCTGTACATATACCTACACCCAGGAAAGTACACACCCATACATGTGATGAACATTTCTGATGCTCAGAGTTCTAGTGATAATACTGTGTATACACATTTTAAAACACATGTATATTAAAATGTGTATCCTGTGTAGCTTCCTACTGAAAATGAAATTTAAGTCAAATTTTTAAAAAGATTTTATTCATTTATTTTTAGAGAGGGGAAGGGAAAGAGAAAGAGAAGGAGAGACACATCGATGTGGTTGCCTCTCGTATGCACCCTGACTGGGAGCAAACCTGTAATGCAGGCATGTGCCCTGACCGCAAATTGAACCAGTGACCTTTCACTTTGTGGAACGATGCCAACCAGCTGGGCCACACCGGTCTGGACTTAAGTCTAATTTTAACAAGAGAAGTAGAGGACTGTGGGTTAATGCACCTAAGCATATTTTCCAGTTTATAAATACCCATGTTAATAATAGGAGTCCTTTAGTCATTAGACGTTCTGGTTAAAGTGCAGTACAAATAATAGCTCATGGAGAAAGAAATAGTAACAAAAGAGTTGGATTACAAGCTGTTAGAAGTATAAGTAGAGGATTCCTGACTACCCCAAGAAGAGCTTTTCATCCTCCTCCTCCTCTCTCCTCTTAAAATTCTCTGGGCACTCATCCCTCGAAGTTGTCATCTCACTGTTCATAGTCCTTTCTCCCTGGCCTTGTTGCTCTGCCGCATGTGCACACTTGAAGACAGGCACCGTGTCTTATCTTTGTAAGACCAGCAATTCCTACTGTGTGTAGGAGATGGCAGGTGCTCAGTGAAAGTCCATTGAACATCTAAACTAGTGAATTCCCTTCAGAGAGGTCACAATGTTGGCGGTTTCCGAAACTTCTGGTTAGGTTGATATACCCAACATGAAAATTGATGAGAAGTAATTTTTTACTGATTTTAGAGAGAAAGGGGAAGGGAGAGAGAGAGAGAAATATTGATTTGTTTTTCCACTTATGTATGTATTCACTGGTTAATTTTTGTATGTGCCCAGACCAGAGATTGAACTCACAACATTGGTCTATTGGGATGAGCTACCTGGCTGAGGCCTAATGAGAAGTAGTTTTGACCACTATTGAACTACAAATAGTAAATGTTGCAATACAGATATTACCACTTTAAGCCGTTCTGATAGAAGATGTAGGTAAAAAAAGAGTTGAGTACTGAGGGGTGAAGTTTTACTGCCAAACGGGGAACTGACTTTAGGGCAGAGTCCAGGCTCTGGAGAACTTAGCGTTGGGGAGGAGAAAAGGGGTGGTTCTTCTCAACTAAAGACCAGGGACTGTCTCTGTTCTCCATCAGGAAAGCAAAGTCTCTGAGTGTTTGTTGAGGAGCTGGTGATGGCTATCTTGTCCGCTAGGTGGGCCCAAGCTGCCTGGGTGGTCTGCTGCCATCTGCACAGTGGTCTTGGGATTATAGCTCATTTCTGCTGCATGAGAGATATGCCTGAGCTGAGTTTGGATCACCCAGTCAGGTCTTGTGAGCAGGCAATTCTTGTCACCAGGTCAGGAATTCACCGGAGTCAACAAGTTTGAAAAGTTAAAGAGAAAAAGAATATAACTGATGAACTTCCTTAAATTTCATTAGCATAGTAGAACAGAGGTGATAGGTATTGTGAAGGAGTGAGTGTAGAGTAACGAAACAGATACAGTGATTGCAGACTCTGTTTTAAAGAGGGCTAGTTAAAGGAAAGGATAAGAAAATACATCTATACAGAGCCTACTGTAACTGATTTTTACCTTGAGCTGAATGTATAAGAAGAGAAGGGACAAGTTTCCAGATGGTAGCCAAGGGTTACCTGATGTTTAATGGCTTGCCTCTGTTGGAGAAATGTCCAAAATTCGTTGGACCTTCCAGCAAGTTTTAAGGAGCTAACAATAAAGAAAGCAGATATGAGGGTGTGCGGTAAGGCACCCATGGTCACCAGTCAAGAGGGTAAGACATGTAGAGTGACAAAGTTTTGTTGAAATCGTGGGCCATGGTATACAGAGAGGCAATGAGGCAAGTGAACCTATAACTGAAGTGACATTCATGAACAATGGGTTGAGATGGTGAAGAATGGAGTCACCATGAGAATGAAAAGTAGGACTGGGGTGATGAAATGAGTGAGGTGGAAGGAAGATCTGTGATAAGAGTGTTTCAAAGGGGATTGAAGATAGAATCGTGGATTGAACAGACATAAGATAACTGTGAGCCCATGTTAGAACAAACATTAAAAACCATTTAGAGGACTCCTTGTGAATATTGGTAAGAAACTGTAAGCCAGGCTTCAGACTCTTAAAGTGTGAGTGTCATCTGGAGACCTACATGGGGAAGAGGATTAGTGAAAGCTATGAACTCCGAAAGAGGAGAGTGTTTTTCATGGAAGTGGAGGAACAGTGGTGTTAAAGCAGTAATGACAGACTTAGGAAAGTTCTCATCTTTCTCTCTGGCTCTGAGTGTGGATGAGAGCAGACCTAAATAAGGGTGAGAATGTGGGCAGAAGAGGCAGGTGTTGGGTTTGTGTAAGGGATTACAGCTATTGATAATAAAGATTAATTACACAGTGGGTGGAATGGTTGTCTGGAGGGACATGTTAACAGTAGAAGAGAGAAAGGAATGAGTAGGCAAAACTTAATTTAATGGAGGAGCTTATAGACCTTTCTAGCCCCAAGGTTTCCATTGGGATGTTGGCGTAAGGGAGTGTGCCCCGGCAAGTCTCCGTCCTTGGGCTGATGGTGGATTCACGATACTGGATTTTGTTATATTATCCACAACCTATGAACTTCCCTGAGGCTTAAGGGTCTACATGTTGCCTTGGCTGGTGTGGCACAGTTGACTGAGCACCAGTCTGCGAACCACAGGGTCGCTTGTTTGATTCCCAATCAGGGCACATGCCTGGGATGCGGACCGGGTTGAGGACCGGGTCCCCAGTGGGGGGTGTGGGAGAGGCAACCACACATTGATGTTTCTCTCCCTCTCTTTCTCCCTCCCTTCCCCTCTGTCTAAAAATAAGTAAATAAAATCTTAAAAAAAGAATTTATTGCTAAAAAAAAAAAAGAATATGTATTGAAGAGGCCAATAGAAGCTAAGGGAAAGGCTGGAGGTAAGAAACAAACCTACAGCACAGAATAGTGTAGAATACTCCCAGGTGTAGCACATTTACACTTGATGACGTGTGTGATGGATTGATGGATGGTAGAGCGGTGGAGGTGGTTCTGGCCGTGGACTTCTTTCCCTCAGCCTTCCTGCTGGGGTTTCGGGTGGTGAAAGTGGAGGCTGCCATCCAGTCGTCTCTTAGATAAGGGCCTGGCACACCTTGAGTAAAGTAATAGCATATAATGTGATCATCTAAAAGATTAATCTAATCTAATCTTTTTCTCTTTTTGCCATTTGGTTTCTTTCTGACTTCAGATTTATTATTATTTTTTATTTTTGCTCTTCTTTTTCCTTCTAGTTCTTTAGGGCTTTTACTTTAAAGGATTATTTTCACCAAACCTTTATAATCTAAGGGAGGTCAAGTTTTGTGTATCATTGAGGAGGGAAGTGATAAAAGATGTGTCTGGAGATTTAGGCCAGGGCCAAATCATGAAAAGATTTGCATGTCATGTTAAGGACTTTTGACTTTACTCTGTAAGTAGAAAGAACCATTAAATGATTTGAGCTTGGGAGGAATTCACATCATATCGGGAGCTTTCTGAAGAAGCATGGGGATAATATAAAATGTCTTATCACATTTGCCAAAAGACTCAGTACCTTTTCTCTATTATTTACCAGACCAGATCTGTTTTCCTGTTTGATCAAAACAGCCACGCTGGTACAGCTCAACCTTCGTAGGGATCAAGGACTAGGCAGTTAAGTAGATGTATGGCAAACAAGTGGCATTGCTTCGATTGTGGCTGACATGAAAAAATAGCCAAACTTTTGCATCTAATCTCAGACACAAAATGTGCATCAGTCCAGAGAAAAATCTGGGGGTAACCATGCTATAGAATAAATGATGAAATAAATCATATTCTGAAGGTTAATGTTACTCAGATTCAAATGGTTCTTCTAGGATTTGATGGCAAATTTCAGAAAGACTAACAAGGATATGTGGTTGAGGTATATTAATATTTCTGGAGCTTATGTGGAAACAAAGAGAAAAATTCTTTGCTGGAGAATCAAATATTATTCCTGGGAGGCTTTTGTATTCAGTTGGATACATAAAACTGAGTATTCAGAGTGGAAGAAGACATCACACGTACGAAGGGCACTGTCTGTCCTCTGCCACTGCCACCTACTGATGTTTCTGGACTTCCTTTTCTGACCAGATGGCAGCAAAGAAACCTGACGGGTTTGTGAGGTACTGTCATCTTCAGATTTGGTTTAATTTGGGGGAGGAACTAGAGAATGCCTAAAACCAAGCACTGTCCTTATGTAATGCTCACATGGCACTGAAAGTTATTTCTACTGTGTTTCTTAAACCCATAGAAAACATTTCTTCATCTACTCACAGATATATGTTCAGTAACTGTGTTCAATAAAGAACAGATGTTTGGAAAATTCTGTCATAATTAAGAAGATCAAAGAGAGAACAGACCAGTCAGAATACATAAGAAAGATGTAGGATGTTGAGTGACAGAAAAATTCTAAACTTTTCTGATAAACCTGTATCAGAAATGGATAGATACCAAAGGTCTCCTCTGGGTGTAGCACTGTGTTAAATGCTGTACAAAAACCCATGTGTATGGTATGGATTTTGTTTCCAAGGGGTTTGGAGTCAGTTGTTGAGACATGATAAACGCGCTACCATGCACCGATGGGACAAGCACTATTTTATAAAGGAAAAGTAAACTCAGTATTATGTAAAATGCCGAAGAACAGAGAAAAAGATCAATGAGGGCACAGGTAATTTTTGAAAAGTATTGGATCTTGAAGGATGGGTGAATTTAGGGAGGTGGAAGGCAAATCAGAGAGCTTTGTTGGAAGGTGAAGAGTGTCCAAGGGATGATCCTGAGGTTTACTTCAGAGTGAGAAGATTCATAGCAGTTAGTTGATTGAAAATATCTGAAAGCAACTCAGGAAACCTTAAGCAGAAGAGAAAATCAATAGCAGGATCCTGGACAACTCACAGCAATGAAGAATTAAACAATTATGTTTTGGGAAGGATAGCCTTGAGGATCTAGACAGCAGATACAAAGAATAATCTTTTGGGGCACTGTCACCAGGATATTTTAGCTGCAGTCCTCAAAATCCCAGGAGAGAGGGAACGAGAACAATTTGTTTTGCCTGCATGGTGTCTACCTTCAGGGATGATGTAGGTGCTGGGCTTTCTTTATTGGTACAGCTACATGGACAGATGGAATCTGGGCATGGGTAGTTTTTCAAAGGAAAAACAGCAAGATAACTATCAAGAAAAGGGAAAGTATACCTTGTAAGCAAAAACGTCAGATAAAATCAGATATCATTTATTGGGTACTTACTGGCACTGCTGCAAGTATCATTTTATTTAGTACGTCATTTAATGCTTGGAGGCAAGAAGATGAGGAAAATGTGGCAGTGAGAGAGTGAATACCTAACTTGTCCATGGTTACCCGGCTCACCAGCGGCACAACCAGCATTTAGGCCCAGGCAGTGGAGTTCTCAAGCTTGTTCTCAACAAGCCTGGATCTCCAGGGAGATGCGAAGTGGCGTTGCAGGAAGTGAAATTAAGTAGGTAGAGTGAGTCAGAAAGACCAGATTAGATTGCAAATGGAAAGAAGTGAGGATCCCCAGAGGATAAAGGAATAACATGATAAAAGTAAGGTTTTCAAAATATTAACCTTGAAGATAAGTGCCAAATAATTTGGGAGAGAGAAAGCCTAGAGTTTTGAAACCCGCCAGAATGTTATAATCAAGACTGGATAATGTAGGTTTAGATGTAGTAAAGACAAATACACTCACTGACTCTCCACATGTCTTTCCCAGGACAGTGAAACAGTTTTGAGTGTAACTCCATGAAATGCTGTGGGTCAAATACCGAATTAAGATTCTAAAGCATATTGGTACGCTTTATCCTAGCGCAAAAGCGCAACTGTTCCGGGCAGCTTTAGGTTTCCTGTCCTCTGTGGAGCCTGACCCAGCCGGCTTTCTTTTCCTTCTTTGTGATAGCCCCTCAGTTGTCATTCTTCTCGCATCATTGTCTTAATACATTCTTACTGCTGTTTTCTATACATCTTTTCTTATTTATTAGATTGCAAGAGCTGTGAGGACAAGAGCTCTTCCCAGTGAAAAACATGTTCCTATAATATATTATACATATTATATATAAAATCAGACACATATATAATGTACAAGTATGATACATACACATAATGTATATAGTATATATACACACATAATGTATATGTATGGTGTATATATCATTTCTGTGAACTCCCCGATATATTTATATACATACACTATACTCCATGGTATCTGGCACAATTTCTTGCCAGTAGCAGTCACTCAATACATATTTGAAGCATAGGGGTGATACAGGATGCATTTGAAGGAAAAGTCAATAGGTCTTAATGAATTCTTTGTTTGGGTGACCAAGGAATTAAAGTGAATCAAAGACAACCTCAAAGTGTCAGGTGGCTTGACTGAGAGGATGGTGCATTAATTAGTACAGTGCCCTGACCTCTGGTAGTTTTTCTCTTTGCTTTCTCCCTCTCCTCTGCTCTCACTTTCTCTCACTCTTCACCATAGAGTTCTAGGTTCAGAAGGAGTATTGGCCAGAGAGAGATATTTCTCTTTCCTTCTTCCCTTCCCACTTAACAGCCCACACTCCTGTCATATCAGTGAAAGAAAATGAGGAAACACAGAGTTCTCTTTTTTAATATGGTAAATTTATTATCTGTGTCTCTCTGATGAAATGTAAATCTTTTAAATGTTAAGTCAGCCCGAAAGTTAGGTTATCTCCATACATGCCTGGAATTAATGCACAAGTGTTTCTTAGAATTTCAGATAGGAAAAAAATAACCATTTGAAACAAGAAGACTTTGTCTAAAGGGGAGAATGTTTTTTTTTCCAGGCATTCAATGAGGAATTCTATCAGAAGGGCCTCTGTGGGTACATAAGAGATGCTTATGGTGAAGGCAGTCTGTTCCCTTCCCTTCCCCAAGGGAGAGGCGATGTGAACAGCAAGTGAGTGACATAGTCCTGTGTAAAAGAATCGCGTGAGAGGGAGGGATTCTGCTAAATGATGTGTGTCTTCTAAGAGGCCATGGAGGAGTCAAGCATAGCCAGGCACAGAAGGAGAGAAGGAAAGAGCCTTGGTATTTGGCAGAACTGGGTTGGATTTTTGGATTCCACCACTATGAGGAGCAGGTTTCTCAACTGGAGCCATAGTTTCTTCTATAGAATGGGGATAACAATATATGCCTTGGAATGCTGTTGAGAAACTTAAAAGACAAAGGAAGTGATGTGTCTGTCCATCACAGTACTGAACGCATAAAAGCCCTCAATGCATGGCAACTATTCTCACAAAAGTAAGTTTATATCTTGCTAGCGAGCAGGCCAGGTGGGAGAAAGAGCACAAAAGGTCAAGATGAGAGCCTTTGTGGAAGCAGCTTTAGAAAGGTAGTTTGCAAAGGCCTCCGAGGGGAAGACGGGCAGTACTGCTCTGTTATCCCATCACCGCAGCCTGAGGTCACTGTAAAAAGTGTCGCTGAAATTCGTAGTGTTTATTTTTCTTGTGGTTACCAACATTGTGCAAGTGACTTATAACCTCATTATTAATGAAAAGTGAGGTGGGTATAAGGGTTGTTTCTTTATGGTTCTGTCATATGTGGGAATATGGAATCTTTTTAGATTTATAGAAGAATTGCTCCCAGGGGGAAAAAAAAACAGGGAGAGAAATGTGTTGGAAGACATGGAGGTTATACCAGTAACACAAAGGGCTCTATGTCTGTTATCTATGGCCACACAGAGAAACTAAAGTTATATCCTACTAGTTATCAGGCTATGATTAAAGGTGGGGTGGAGAAAAGGGACATAAAATTTAAAAAATAAAAAAGGAAATTTTCTGTGCTGTTGGAGCATCACAAAAATCATTCATTCATTCATCAACTTTGAAAATACTACTATATTATTAATCATTTATTGTGGGTCAGGAAGTTTTCTAAGAATTTCACATGGATTATCTCATTTACTCTTGATAGCAACATATTACGAAGTTTTCTATCACAATAGTTTTTACATTCTACAGATGAGGAACCGGCTCAGAGAGGTGACATAATGTGCTGCTTGTAACACAGCATTAAATGAGAGCTGGGACCCTCACTTACATGGTCTGACTGCAGGTCCGATTGCTCCCCTGCCTTACCTCACAGTTGTTAAGGTGGAATGAATGTCTACAGGGCACGCTCAGGGGTGTGCACAACACGCCCTCTCTTCTTGTGGGGCTTGTTTTCTAGTGAGCTGTGAGATGCTTCTCAGGGACTGTGTATTTGGACACTCTAATCACAGATTGGTTGGGTAAGGGGTCCCTTCCACCCCCTTTAGAACAGTTTCTCAACCTTGATGCTGTTGAGTTTTGATTGGATAACTCATTATTCTGGGGGTCTGTCCTGGGCATTGTTGGATGTTTCACAGCTTCTCTGGACTCTACCTGCGGAATGGCAGTCATACCTCAGTTGTACCAGCTGAGATGTCTCCTGACATTGTCAAGTGTGCCCTCCCAAAATCACCCCCGACTGAGAACCACTGACCTAGAGGACTGACTTGGTGGTTGACGACCCTATATGAAAGATATGGAGGTGACCCCTCTGGAGGAGAGCAGCCAACCTGGAACATGTATTTAAGAGGTGACACAGGGCTCATCAAGGCTCATTTTACTCATTGGTATTTCCTGATTTCTGTAGATAACTGTGCATACAAATGCAACCGGAAGAAATATAGATAACATTGTTAGAGATTTTGTGGTTCTGGATGGAAAAGAGAAGAATGAAGAGATGAAATTTTTCATTAGTAAAGATAATGAGTAAAGGCTCATCGTGTAGAAAGAACAAATGAGAAGGAACTTTTTATATTATCAGGCATTAGATGGCTGTTTTAAGAATAGTCTGAATGTTGTTCAGTGTGCAGAGTTTCCAATGTACTGTTTGATTGACATTTTTACTGTTCATATTCTAGACGTATGAGACTTAGTGGAGGTCTTACAGCAGCTGTTCTGAAACTAATCGTGCATATCAGAATCCGTAGGGTACGGTTTCAAATTCACACTTACGGGCCCTATTCTAGACTTGCCGAATATGAACCTGCAGCCATGGGGCCTCTGCTTTGAGAATATGTTGAAAGGCTCTGATGTGCACTGTTGAAAGAGAAGCATGGGCTGAAGCTTTTCTTCTCGTGTTTCTGTATCTGGAGTGATCTTTTGTGGCACACGCCCTCTTTTTTAAGGGCATACCCTGGAAGCCACGCCTAAAGCATTTTTAAAAGAGATTCCTGTTGGCCATAACTTTCTCACACGTTATGACAAGGCACAAAGGGTGTTGGAAAATGTTGTCTTTATTTCATAAGGCAATGTTGAGTTAAAAATGAGGAGCTCTAACATGAAAAGACAACAGGGTTGGGCATTGGTAGATAATTAGCAGTCCCTGCTACAGATTATTGTTATTAAAACACAATACTAGCATTTAACATTTATTAAACACTACATGTGTTCCGGGAGCAGTGGAAAGCACCCATGTGGTGTTGCTGCTATCATCCTTATTATACAGATAAGAAAATAGAAGTTCCAAGGGCTCAACAACTTGACCATTGTCACATAGCTGGTAGATGTTAGAGCTAAAATACTGACCAGGTTCTATCTAGTTTCACAAGAATTTTCCATGAGGAAATCTAATCACAGTAACTTGATTGCCTCAGTGAACTTGCTGTTGAGGTAATTCCCACTTTTAGAGTGTTCAGATTTAGATACAGAGCATATTTGGTTCTTATTGGTAATAGGAACACCAGTAGTCCTTTATCTTTCAGATTTTATTAGAATTTTACTACCGTATGTTTTCACTTTAATATTTAACTTGTTCTCTTAGTTCTAAATAGGAAAGGAAATAGCACATAAGGTGGGTGACTACAGAAAGAGCCTGATATTATTTAGTAAATTTGGTAACATTTTCAGTTCATTGTGCCCAGTAACCCAGTAGATTATACATAAATAGTAGAAAATTTTGGAGTCACAGTAATCTTTCCAGAGTATGATTCATAGAAAATCTCATTTGGAGATATATATATATATACCTCTTTTCTATGACAGCTAGTACATGCCTCTAATAGAAGAAAATGCTTAGTTAAGTTTATTTATCATCTTAAAGTGGCACAAACAGCAGCCTCACAGAGGTCTCAGAGCACTTTGTCTAATCAAGAGGCCAGTTAATAATGAGCTTCTCATAGTTAGGTCCATCCCTGAGATGGTTATTCTCATCTAGAGGTTTTCCTTAGATTTCTTTTGATTCTTGGTATCATGAGCAAGATTATATGCAAATCTGAACCAGAGATGTTTTAGTAAATTTTTAATGTAGGGAATATATTTTTCCAAGGCCATGGTTGACCTTTTAAATAGTAAGTAATTTATAGCATGCTGGTCTCTTTAGGGAGTTATTTCTTCCATCAGCACTTGTAGAGGGTTGTAAATAAGCAGAAATTTGTCATATTTTCCCATGTGCCTGCCATCTTATCCTATGGCTAGGTAAATATTGTGAGAGACAGAGAGAGACAGAGAGAGAGAGATTGAGATTGACTTTTTATTTTTTAACTTCATTGTAATTTTTCCCATTACCATTTCGTCCCCTTATATCCCCCCTCCCCCAGCAATCACCACACTGTTGTCCATGTCCATGAGTCCTTTTTCCTATTATTCCATGATAAAAAGATCCAGTAAAATATAAAAAATAATAAAATCCCTTAATCCTGGGAGATAGTTTCATGAGTATTATATTTCTCAGTTATTTTTTGTATTTTTCATTCAAAAGTATCCAAACCCCAGCAATGACAACAAAACAACTCTGGCAAAGTTGGAAACATGACATGTTCATTAGAAAACAGTAACTGTTATTCTACAAATTAGGTTAATCATTTTCAATAATTTATCCTTTCTAAAAAACAGATCACTAAATCCCACCAAAGCCTTCATGCCCAGTCATCACGAGCAATTACTGAGGAAGATGTTGGAACACTGTTGATGTTCATGGGATGAATTTTGCAAAGGAAATCATAGCAATTTTACAAATTGCTATTGATATCAAGCCAAATAATTAATTACCAAATGGTGACTAAGAATCCAAGAGAATTTTGGCTACAAGAATCATTTGGCTCCTTAGCAATAGGTCCTAATATTTTCAGTAGTATAGACACTAACAGTAGGAGAACATTTGTATCGGGGCATATTGGTGATTAGAAAAAGGAAATTTCTGTCCGGGTTGATATATAAGAACAGGACATTCTCACACCAGTCCAAAAAAACAACCAAGACAAAACCAACCAACCAACCAAAGGGAAAAAACCCTCTAAAAACCAAAAACCAGCTGTGATGAGATTTTACTGTTGAAGTTACAGGTCTTTCTAAATGAGTACGTTCAATCTGAGGAGAATAGATAATTTTCTTCAGTAATTTTACCGGTTGCATGGATTCTGTGCCTTAAATTCCTTTCTTCTCCTCAAACATGACTTAATTATCCTTCCTTGCACTTCAAATCTTGGAAAACACTCCTGGATTTCTGCCTTGGCGTTCTCCCTCTCTCTGCCTTGGCTATCATTACTTTTTAGCTCACTTGGACTTACATCTTAGTTGCACAAACAATTCCACCTTGCTGGACTGCTGCTAGTGAGACACAGTCGTCCTAAGGTGGGTCCGGCACAGTCTGGGTTGTTCCACCCTCCCCTTTTCTCCCCACTTGCTTTATGACTGAGAGTTTTTTCTACTTGTGGGTATCCAATTGAAACTCTTAGTTTTCTTCTAAAAAAGCTATGTGATTAGATGACAATTTAACATTTTACAAGAGAAATAAGTAGGATTGATACACACCTATTTTTATGATATTTTATATTTGTAGTGTTTACTAAAAACACACTGAAGGACAGTATTCTTTAATTTCCCCATTAGTTTTTAATTCCATGTCAGAAAGTAATTATGGACTATATCCAAAAATAACAGTCTGGTAAATGCTTTTTGAAAATCTGCATAATATGAACATTGTTAAAATCAGGGAATGTAGGAATCATTTTATGATACATATAATTCTAGTACTTAACCATGTAGAGCGGACTTTTGCCCTCATTTCTTACTTATTTTAAATTCATATTAGACAACTTGGCAACAGTATTAGAATAGTAGATGCACATACTCCACTGTAGTAAACAGGAAAATAAGCATTCTCTGCAGATGTTGTGAGTCCGTTCACTCAGTCGTACAATAATGTTTAGGCAACGAATATTTACCTTAATTTTTGCATGTCCCAGGCACTGTTCTAAGCACTGAGGACACAGCAATGAACAAAACAGGCAATACTTCACAGAGCTTACATTTTTTCCATTGGGGAGAGATGGACAAGAAAATTAAATACATAATATGTGAGATGGTGCAATGTGCTAAGGAAACAAAGCAGCAGAAGACAGTGATGCAATTTAAAATAGGGTGATTAGAAAAGACCTCTCTGAAAATGAATGTTTAAATAAAGACTTAGCTGAATTGAATGAGTGAGCATTAGGATACTTGGGGAAAGAGGATTCCAAGCGGAGAGAGCAGACAGTGCAAGGCATTGAGGCAGGAGAGTGCCTGAAGCATTCCAGGGGCTTTAAGAACAGCCCTGGGGTGAATGAGGAGATTAGCAGCAGTGAGGTCAGATGTGTGTCTGTGCCTGTGCACGTGCGCGTGTGTGTAGGTGGGGTCTTATGGGTGATGATAGGGACTACTTTTATTTTTCAGTCTGAGTGTGCTGGGAAGCCTTTAGGACATTTCAGAGGAATGATATGTCAGACTTGTACAGTCATGTGCTGCATAATGACATTTTGATGGATGACAGATGGCATATACCACCATGGCCCCATAAGATTATAATGGAGATAAAAAGTTCATATCACCTAGTGATATCATAGCTGTCTTAATATCACAGCACAATGCTTTACTCAGGCATCTGTGCTGACGCTGGTGTAAGCAAACCTACTGTGATGTAGTCACGTAAAAGCTCAGCACATACAATTAGGTACAGTACATAATACTTGATAATGGTAATGAATAACTATATTACTTGTTTATGTATTTGCTATACTATACTTTTTACTGTTACTTTAGCATGTGCTCTTTCTACTTTTGCCATGTCATGCCGGCAGCAGCCTCAGCTGTCTTGGGTTTACTGTATCTCTTGACTGTATCATTTTCTCTTGTGCTTGATTTAATATCATGTTGCTTTACAAATCCAGGGGAGCCTAAGCGCACAGGGTTTATGAAGTCCACAGTGGTGTACAGTCACGTCCTGGGTCTTCACACTCACTCGCCCCTCACTCATGACTCACCCAGAGCATCTTGTAGACGGACAAGCCCCACTCGTGGTTAGTACACTATATCCACAGGAGCACCATTTTTTATATTTTTAATCATATTTTTACTGTACCTTTTCTATGTTTAGATGCAAAAACACTTACGGCTGTGTTACAATTAGCTACAGCGTTCAGTACAGTAAGCAGGCCGTATAGGCTTGTAGCCTGGAGCGATAGGCTATATACCGCACGGCCGATGTGTGTCGTGGGCTCGACCGCCTAGGTTTGCCTAAATGAACATTATGAGGTTTGCACAATGACACAATTGCCTAAAAAAACATGTCGTAGAATGTATCCCTGTCGTCAAACGGTGCACGATTGTGTTTAAAAAGGGTCCCTCTGGCTGCTGTACTAGGAATGCCCTGTGGTGGGGTAAGGATGGAAGCATAGAGGTCATCTAAGTGGTGACCTCTTGGTGAAGTGTGGGTAGTGAAGAATAGAAAAGTAGTGGAATTTCGGCTGTATTTTAAAGGTAGGACTGTCTGGATCCATGCTATATTGGATGTGGGTTGTGAGAAAATGAATTCAAGGAATTCTCTGTTTAGTGCTGAGAAGACACCGACAATTTCTGTGTTGCACAGGGAAAGCTGAGTTAGTTGCTCATTGTCATCAGAGAGAATAGTTCTGAATCTGCTCAACTAAAACTAAAATGGAAATCTTTTCATTCTCTAAATAGATCATACTAAATAATTCTGCCCAACAAGGTAATTAATTGAGCTTTTGAGAATGAATTTTGTAGCTAACACATTTTATGTGCTCCTATAAAAATGTAGTTTTTATTAAAAATCAAATGCTTCATGGTCAAGGAAGGTGGTTTTTGCTGTCTCTTTCATATTATATGAGATTACACCAATAACTGCCTGGAGGCTTCGATAAAATCAAGGCTGATCATACATTTTTTGCTTTCTTGAAAATCCTCTTCTGGCTCACATCATTTGGAGACTTGAGAAAGAATACAAGTGGGCAACTCTAACTTTCACATTTCTTGGTGCTTAAAGAACATTTATTTCTCCTCCTGTCCCCTAGACTATTGGTACTTCATGCACACATCAGTGAACGTGGGGACAAATTGCCTGTGACCCGGCATTTGCCAATGACTTCTTCAGACGATTGATATCTGAGAGAGATCATTTAATGGGCTTGTTGACAATCCACTCCTTTAGATAAGTGGATATATATGGAATAGAGGAAAGATTTTAAAGCTTGACAGATTCTGCAACTGATTCTGGCTCTAATACGTATTAGCTGTGTTACAATACTTAACCACTTTCAGTAATTTTACTTCATCTAACAAGCTTTTATTATGCATGTTAGATGAAATGAGATTATATATATTAAATACTTGGCATGTGGGAGATGATTTTTCTTTTATGCTTGTCTGTTGCATTGTCAGAAAGTAAGAAGCCTATTCCAGGTTAATCCAGTAACTGCAGAAATGCTTCCATTGAGTAATAATTTAACGTGATGCATTTATTTTTTAAAATAGAAGGTGATACATAAAATGTTCAATTAAATATTATTTCTATATTTTTAATACTCTTACATTACCTAAAACATCATGTATAAAGATAGGTGATATATTTCTCATTGAACTCTCATACCATAAAAACATTTCTTCAAGCTGGTATTTCCTTTCTGTCTTGATTGAGAGGAAACTCATGTCTCAGTTTTGTGCTTAGTTGCATAATTTATCTTATTTTGACTTTTGATAACTCTGGTCTACTTTATTCTAGTTCATTTCATTGTCTTTTTTTTTAACATTAGAGCTCTGGTCACACTGAGTTTATTTTTTAATCAACTTCATTGAATATAATTTATGTATGATAAATGGCACCCTTTTAGAGTGTACAATTCATTGGGTTTTGACAGATGTGAAATGAAGATGTAGATCATTTCCATCACCCTCAAAAGTTTTCCCAGGTCCCTCCCTCCATTTCTAGCTACAGTCAACTACTATATTGAGTTTATTTTACAAACTTTTTTTTCAAAATCATTTTTGATGTGGAAGACATTTGACACTGGTTTTAGAAGCAGAGGAAGTGAAGGAAAGGAGACAGTGAATAGCTACTCTTTCAAGAAAAAGTTTAATTGAAGTAGTCAGACACAAATTAAGGGAGGGATTTTTAAAAATAAAAAATTATCATTTACGTGTGAAATTGAAAAAGCGGTGGAGAGGGAGATGTTAAAGATACTGGAAAGACTGAAAATCAATGATAAAAGAAGACTCAAAGGGGATGAGAGGGGCTGAGGTGAAAAGCCTAATTGGGGGAATAACAGAAAACAAGGAAAAACAGCTTTTTTCTCAAAAAGTGGAGGTGAAGTGGTATGTGACAAAGCAGAACACAGGTATATCACTATACTTGATTTCTTTAATCAAGTTCCAGAAAAGTTCATATGCTGAGATACGGAGCAGAGATGTGAGAAGGTGCCTGAGGAAAATAATGACGCTTTGAAATAGCAGCTGTGGGGGAATGGGAGCAAGAGCTGAACTGTATGACCAGGATTATGAAGTGGTACTAATGCTCTGCCTGATCTGGAGGTCAAGACTTCATGGTGAAACCAATCTCATGGTGATTGTTTTTTCAGTTGCTCTTAGTGGCTTGGATGTCCCAGCAAAGGAAATAGGAGATGGGGGTTTTCAAAGTTGGAGAGAAGTCACAAAAAGGGAGGAATAATATAAAGACAGGAAAGTCAGGTTATAGAATAGTTCATGTTACATACACACCATGGGGTTTAAATGGATGAAAAAACTGGTCAGAGTCAGGAGTCAGGATAGGGTGAAAAACATATCACTTTCTCTATGGGATCTAAAACCTTCTTAAAAAAAGAGAAAGAAGTGAAACACTGATCATTCTAAATTGTTACTTGTTAATTTAATTCAGTTTCCCTTGAAACAAACTTGAGTGGTGGGCACATCGGTTGGAGTGGTCCTTATGTCCAGCACAGGAATAACAGGAGCCACTGTGACTCTCAGTATTCCTTGGTGGAAGACCAGGGATTCGGAAGCGCTAGTGCCTGTATTTGAATTTGGGTTTCTCAGTTTTCTACCTGTGTGACCTTGGACAAGATACTTAACTGTTCTGTATCTCAGTTTCCTTACTCGTTAAAAGGAGATAATAATGGTACTCAAATGACAGTGTCATACAAAATGTGTTTTAGTGTGTGTCAGTACGCAAGTCTAGGTATTATTATTAGGAGTCAGAAAACCTGAATTCCGTCCCATGTCTAAATTTAGAGTCTTAAGTCTAGTCTATGGGAAAACCACCTAGCTGTTGCTGGTTGCTTTTCACTTACCTCATTTCTAAAACAGGTTTCATAATTTTTACTGTGTACGCTTTAGTGACAATTGAAGAGTACACTGTACATGACAGCGCCCTGCAACTCTGAAACACTATTCAAAATAAGGAAGTCTTATTATTTTCAAATAATATGTGGCATTAATTGTGTGTCTTGTTACATAGACATTATCTAAAGTATCAATTAAAATGCTTCAAAATATGAAGTGTTTGCATATATGCAGAGCAGCTTGGGGAATTAGACATGTTTTGTGGGCTTTTGTTATAGTGATTTTAATTATATATTTATATGATTGTATTTTAACCTGTAGCTCTGAAGAAAAAATTTTTGGAGAGAAGGCAGCATTTAAATTCCTAATTAAAATGAAGTTTTTGCTTTCCTCATATATCTCATTTCCTTCCATTGCCTTAGTATGTGAAGTTGAAATTTGACAGTACTTAATCAATACCAATTTCAGTTGCTCCTGACCTCTAATGCTATTGAGTCTAAGAATTTATTCATATATAGAATGTTGCATTCTTTTAAAGATTGTGACAACTCTGCATTTTAGCTTCTGGGAGTATTACTGGAGGATAAATGATAGCATTTGTTGTCACTAAAAGCCCCTCAACTTTCTCTTCTCTTTTCCAATTAGCTGGCTTTTATGAAAGTCAGGTATATTGGTCTGTAAGTTGCAAATAGCAATATTCACCCATTGTAGGTGGATAATTCTATGGATTTGGACAAATGGATACAGTCACGTACCCACCACTACAATCAGGACATTCCCATCATTCCCAAAAGTCCTTTATGCCTCTTTCTTGCCAGCCCCGTCCTTCAGACCTCCAGCCCCTGGCAACCCCTGATCTTTTTTTCTTTTTCAATTGTTTTGTCTTTTCCAGAGTGTCATTTATATCAATTAGCTACTTTAAGACAAGTTCTGGAAACCTCTTACTGGACTTTATAACTAATTATGCCCTAATTTATTCATCATTGTTGCATGAGTGAATGCATGAACGCGTGTGTCTCGGTTGCCGCCTGTGGGAAGTTGAATGAAGATGGTGCTAGTGATGCAGGCTTCATTGATAACCTCCAGTACCTAGGGCCAGGGGTGCCATCCTCATGGATGGGATCAGCACATTAACATTGCAGAAATCCAGGGAAAGGAAGTGGTTATCTTTCTCAGTTGCCACTCAGTAAATATTGTTGACTTCATCAAATGAATGATACTTAATGGAACACTAACCAAATTGTCTTTCTTACCACCAGGGAGAAACTCAGTTAAGTCTGTGTAATAATAATGATAAAAATAGCAGAAGTAGTCCTACTTTGTCCATTACACTGGCCAAATTGGAGTGCCATAGTTGAGTCAGGGCATTTTGGTAGATGTCCAGTGACGCAGTTATAGAGCAAACTAAATTGACTGCAAAATGTTCAATTGAGAGACAATAAAAATTCTTCCCATAACATATGGGGGAGACTGAAACTCATTACTTAACTGTCTGCTGTGATAGCTTCAGATCATTTAGTATCTTCCTTCAAGGAAGGCTCCTTTTCGCACAATCTTTTTTCTCCTTATTTTAGCATTAGCGTAGGTACAGGTAGATGGAGAAACAAAATGAACCAATATTTGTTGAATTTCTGCCACCTATGTGATAGACACTTTAAATAAATCTCACTTAATCCTCAAAAAACCCCTGAGAAGTAGCCGTGTTATTATCACCATTGTACAGACAATTAAACTGAAAAGGAGGTAGTCCAGGGTCACACAGCTAGTAAAACCTGTTCTCTCCCCAAATGCCTTAAGTCACCGCACCTCACCTTGCTGATTGCCCATATTGCCGCTCATTATGCAGCATGATGACTTTTCAGCATCATCCCTCATGCTCCATTTATCTACTGGCTAAATGTATTAATATTGTTCACAGTGCATCAACTTTATGATTATGTACAATTGTTCAACAAATAACAGGAATTGCTTTTTATTTTCTATATTTAGGAGGTTAGAGCAACTTATAATAAATATGATGACCTTCAGGTCAGACATTTCCTGTAAAGTAATGACCAGATCTTCTCCAGCCTGCTATTCATTATGATCCAAGAGCACTCAGCCAGTGTTTTAAAAATAATAAAAAAAAATAAATAACACAATAAATGATACTTTGGTTATTATGTAACAATGTGGTGGGTGTTAAAAAGGTAATATTGGTAGCCTAGGACTATTTCCCGTCACTTCACTTACAGAGTAGGTGAAAACACACTTTCCGGCAGGCCGCGAATTTACCAGATTTCATTGGGCTATGTTATTCTTTCAAACCTTAATAAAGTTTCATGAAGGTTATAATTCTGAAAACTTTTAAGTTTATGCCACTTAAAAATATGAGCTAAACATCAACTTTTTAGGCTAAGGAGAAAATATTTTGTTCAGGAATTTATTAAGTAATAAAGTAGTGACACAAATGTTCACTATTATTTTTTTCCTCCCTCTTTATTCCCCATGACTGTGAATATATGTGGAGAAGTCTGTATCTAGTTTTTGAGAGTTTTGCAGCAAAACTTTTCTTAAATTTCTTTTTTTCCTAAAGGAGGTTT
>PVJI01004347.1:0-109614 GCA_004026765.1 Micronycteris hirsuta
CTCTCTCTCTGTTAAGTCCCCCAGAGACTCTCTGGGGACCCGGGCTAGTACAATGTGTTTATCTATAGACTCGAAGCTCCACCCAAATCCACAGATGTGTGAGATCCTCGGATAGAGGGCCTGGATCTTATTTATTTTTTAAAACCTGTCTGCCCAGCTCAGCACAGTTTTTGCCAAAGAGGAGGTAACTCAGCAAAATGGTTGATGGCATTGGAAACAATATATAGAAAACAAAAACAGCGCCCACCCCCCCAAACAACCACCGCCAGTAACAAGAAGAAAGAAACAAAGAAGCCCATTTATGTGTACATATGCTATTGTCCTAAATGCTAACCAAGGAATTACTTTGGTCCTTAAGTTCTAGGACTCGGCTCCCTACTATGGACGCACTGACGTAGGCAGAGGTGATGCTTCATGTGAATCCTCGGTCTCTGCACTGGGTAACGAAATAACCCAACTCATCAGAGGAAACTGTGTAAAGAGGAGACTCTCTAATGAGTTATTTCTGCTTATGTGGCTGTGTTTTACTTGGTGGGTTTTTTTTTTTCCTGTTTGGTACATGATCATATAACATTAGCTGAGCATTGTCTAAACAATGTTGATTTGCTTATAAACTGTTACAAATGACTCCTCTATACACAGACCGTCTTTTATTTTAATGTGGAAATGTAACACTTGCAGAGATATAGCTGCTCTTATTCCTTCTTTGCCATAATTTTTAGTAATGTTTTTCATTATTGGCAATGCTTACAGAGTGACACACGAACACATACAGGAGTGGGTTAGTTCATCCTGCAGATTTATGATGAGCCTACAGGAAAAAAAAATGCTTTGAGTTGCAAACATTAAGGTTTAAAGGCTCTCCTAAAAGTCCCCCAACCAGGTCACGTGGTTTAGAGGTCAACATGAAAAACAAAGCCTTTTAAACGCTCTACTTAAATAATGACACCAGTTAAGAAGGACCTGGAAATGCTATTCGCCAGCAGCTAAGTTATTTATTCACAGAGGTTGAGACAGAAAGTTTCCACATGTGGGAGGGTCATGGACACTTTCGGCAAGTAAACTCTCTCTCCCCTCCACACTTGGACTAGCAATAAGCACCCAGGTCTGCAGGTTCACTTAGGTCCTAGGTGGGTTTTCAAAGCAACAACTTTGCTTTTTAACTACTTGCATTGGCCTCTGTTCCCGGCTGTGCGGTCTAGCTTTCTCCCATTGACAGGATCTTCAGCATTCAGTTAGAATTGAGCACATCTTTTTGTGGGCAGTAGGGAAGCGAGGCAGTTATGTTTAATCTTTCTTTTCTTCCTTCTTTTCCTTCCCCATGGCTTCTCCTCCCTTTTCTGGTCTTTATTTGCATGTCTTTGTTCCAATTTCTCTCCTCCTCTCTTCTATCTGGCTTGCTGTATTTGTGTCTGTCTCCTCTTTTCTTTTTCTATCTGCCTGTCTCTTCGCATATTTATTATGTGTTACCACATGCCAGGCACTGGATTAGGGCTTGGGGATTATAAAGATTACCAAGAAGACAGTTTATGCTTTCCAGAGTTCTCAGGATAGGATAGGGGTGGAGAGGAAGGAAATGCCATGGAAAATGTAGGAATAGCAATTCGTAGAGGTATAAACAAGATGTGATAGCAGCCCAAAGAACTATTTAACTCTGTCTGCAAAGATCAGGGTGAGTGAAATCGGAATTCTGTCTTTAAGCGTAAGCAGGAGTTTTCCAAGTGACCAGAGGTGGGGCCAGGGGAGAGGCCACCGCAGTGGGGATAGCTCGTGCCAAGCTGTGGAGGTGAGGAAATACCGAACATCGTGGCAATGGCAAACAGGGCACTGTATTTAGTCCTTCAGAACCACACATGGAGGGGCGTTTACAGAGCAATGGCACCTACAATCCAATAGATATCCTTACCTACGTGCCTACGTAAGTCCTGTGCACCTGGTACAGTTTTGGTGTGTTTGTGTTTCTCCCCACAGCCACCCTGAAACATAAATACTGTAGCCATATTTGGACGCCATTCTCCACCTCAGTCTGAATCGGTAGGGATGGGTGAAGGGAGCCCCCTATTTCTCCAACCAGAGGGGTCTCTGCTCATTCTTTTCTAAACTGAAAGTAGGAACTGTATGTAGGAGACTTGAGAACAGCCAACATATGATTCCACTCTCCTTTCTATGGAGTTTTTTGAATCAATGAAGAGCCAGGAGAAAGAATAAGGCAAATGGAATTTGAGTAACCTTTATGAGTAATAAACGCTAGTTTGGGGAAGGTGGCATGGGATTACAGAAACACAGAACTCCTCAGTTCCTTATCCCAGCACCAGGGAGGCTCACCTACCAGTTTAGGCAGGGCTGGAAAACCATGGGCTCCCCTGTAAACCTAAGGAGATGGAGGACCAGACCAGAACTCTCTGTGGGCAGGCAGAGGGATAGGAGAGGAGGAGGAAGTACTCACTAGTCACATAAATCATTCCGCCCACCCTGGGATAAAATATGTATGTGGGAAGAGGTCATCAGTACTATGTTGATGATGTCCCATGGAAACCTAAAGCCAGCTAAGATTGCCCCCACCAACTCCAAGTCAGACACTGGTCACCCCTCTTCCTCACCTTAAGACACCGACACGTGGGTGACGATGGTCTTGGGACCATTTTCATTTCAATCCCTAGCATGCGCTGGTGAAGCAAGCAGCGACTGATACGTTCTGTGAACACACTGTGTGCAGCTGTATTCTTCTTCCGGGAACCCCCTAATCTGTGATTCTAGATTACTGTGCTCCATCAAAACTAGTGGATTTGAGAAACGCCAATGTAATGGTTTAAAAAATGCGAGACCCCCAGGTCTTCAAAGAACTCTAGAATTGAGCACAGGGGGGGAGATGAGGCAGTGGGACCTGTCCAGTAGGCTCTAAGTCTGGAGAGGAGGTTTTCAGGTTGTTGTTGAGACTTCAGGCTCTGCTCAGTACATTTCGTTCTTGTCCCGTGTAGCTGCTCTCTGTCAGGCTAACAGCTCTCTTCTCCAGCAATCAAGGACTCTTGGCTGTCCCTCTGATGTCGAGTTGGTTGGGGCGCTGTGTTCTTTCAAGATTCAGACAGCTTCTCTAGCCTAGTTTAGAGATACCTGCCTTTTAGTGTCTTTGGTTTCTTTAAACAGTTGAAACAAGATTTACGATTTAATTAGTAAGGGAGCTGTAATGTGTCAGCACCCCGGGGCTTGAATAGCTGCAGAGGCATGCCTGTGGGGGCAAGGGGACTCTAGCTCCACCAAAGCGGCGCTGCCCAGGCCCAGAAGATGTAGTGAGACTCTAACTTTACCCTTCTGGTTCTGTGGCCTTGTCTTCCGTGTTCCAGCTGTTGCTGCTGGATTCGCCTACCATCTCTGCCTTATATCATTGCTCCTGCCCAGAATAGGCATTTTGTTGGCTTATTAACTCCCATTTTCCCTGATTCCACTTTCCCTTGAAGTCAATAAACCTCTTGCATTAGTCAGTGTACCAATCACTTGAAGGTGGGGAGTGGAGCTTGTTCAAACTGCAGCCTCCTGGGCTGTACCTTACAGATTCTGAGCTGTTAGGTGCATAATGTGGCCCAGGAATCTCACTTCAAACTAGCAACCCCAGAGATTCTGGGAAGGTGGCCCACAGACCTCACTTTGAAAAACCCCGCCAAGAATGACTCCGTGTGCCCTGCTTAACCTCAGTCCAGTATGTGTTACTCCCCCCCCAATTTCTGCCCTTACTGAGGTGCTGAATACCTAAAGGAACCCCACTTCCGTAGCTGGAGATAAGATGCCTTCCATGTCACACGTTGAGGAAGTGGATGGTGTTAAGGAGGTGTTTGGAGATGAAAGGGACATCCTAACTACATTGTTAGCATGCACTTTCCATAAGGCTAGAGGTGTGTCACAGTTTGGTTCAGCTCTGTCCAGTTCAACAGGGGGTTACTCTCAGGTCTGTACTTCACTATGGGGTCCTCGAAGAGCTTAAGGTTTCAGACAGGTTGCTGATAGAGTGTTGTTTTTCTTCCCCAAGCAGTCTGTCAAGAATTTGGTTGGCTTCTGAGATGGTGTTGTATCCATGGTGTGATTATTTGGTTTTGGCTAGTAGTTGGAAATGTGTTCTATAAACCTTACTTTGAGACACACTCAATGGACCACCTGCATCCATTTAAAGATATTTCCCTGGGGATATCAAGCCTCATGAAAATGCAGCAGTGACTTAAAATTTGGGGAGAACCATCCATCATCTTGCTACAAGAGACCCTAATTACTTTTCAATGGAGTGTTAATCACAGGACTTCTGAATTTCTAGAACCATTGTAATTTTATTTTTTCTGGTATTCTCTTAATTGATTTTTATTTATTTTTAACTATTCTCACACTACTGTATTCTTCTAAAATATCCTCTTACCTATCGCTCATTTTCATCATTTTTAACACTCTTAGTTTACCATTTTATCATTGTGTTTTTATTTAATATGCTTATTTAATCATGATTCATTTTAAAGCATTCTATCTTTGAGCTTTGGTCATTTCATAGCTACTCATTTTTATAAACAGTAAAATTGAATTCTGGATAAATTCTTTGCATTTTTGTTTAGTGTAGGAAAATTACTGTCAAGTCAGATTGATTGTACCAGTTTTTATGACTTGCTTAGTCATCACCTCAGCTCCCTGTTTATATTTTCTTAATAAGAAGCATGTTTCATTCAAGAGTTATTTGAAACCCAAACTCTTTGCTATATGCTGCCCTTGGGGAAGTTGTATGAGAAGCTAGCCCTGCTTAGGCAGGTGTTGGCGTGGTGCCGGCATGTCATATTTTCCGTATGGACTGAACCACAAGGTAGTATGACCAGAAGGCCAGTAACTCCAAATTGCTAAAACTGTCATTATTATTAAAAAAAAATTGTGTGTGCCTCAGTAAAAGACAGACTGTATGTAATATAAAAATCATCATAATTTCACTACTCTTATTCCACATAGTACTGGAAGTCATAGCATTAGCAATCAGACAAGAAAAAGAAATAAAAGATATCCAACTTGGAAAGGCAGAGGTAAAAGTGTCATTATTTGCAGATGACATGATACCATAAAGAGAAAACCCTAAAGATTCCACCAAAAATTAAGAGAACTGATAAATGAATTTAGTAAAGTAGTAGGATACAAGATAAATACTCAGAAATTGGTTACATTTTATATACTAATAATAAACTATCATGAAGAGAAACTAAGAAAACAATCTCATTTACAATTACATCACAAAAAATACCTAGGAATAAATCTAACTAAGGAGGTAAAAGACACTGCAAGACATTGAAGAATGAAATTGAAGAAGATACAAATAAATTACAAGCATATACTGTGATCATGGATAAGAATTAACATTGTTAAAATGTTCAAACTACCCCAAACAACCTATAGATTCAGTGCAATTCCTATGAAAATACCAATGGTGTTTCTCATAGAACTACAGCAAATGATCCAAGAATTTGTAAGGAAAGACCAAAGACCCTGAATAGTGACAGCAATCTTGAAAAAGAACAAAGTTGATACCTGATGCCAAACAATAGTGCAATACTGTAGTAATCAGTATGGTATTGGCATAATAACAGATCAATGAAACAGAATAGAGAGCCCAGTAATAAACCCACACCTATATGGGCAAGTAATCTATGGCCAAGGAGGCAAGAACGTAAAATGGGAAAAAGATAGTCTATTCAATAAATGGTGCTGGAGAAGTTGGACAGATATATGCAAAAAAAAAAAAAGAAAAAAAAAAGAAACTAGATCGCCTGCTTACACCACATACAGGAATAAATTTGAAATGGATTAAAGACTTAAATATGAGGCTGGAAACCATAAAACTCCTAGAAGAAAACCTAGGCAGTAAAATCTCTGAGATCTTTCTTAGCAATATTTTTCTGACATAACTCCTTGGGCAGGGGAGGCAAAAGAAAAAAAATAAACAAATGGGATTACATCAAAGTAAAGAGTTTTTGCACAGTAAAGTATCAACAAAATGAAAAGACAGCCTATTGAATGGAAAAAGATGTTCGACAATGATCCATCCAATGAGAGGTTAATATCCAAAATTTATGAAGAACTCACACAACTCAACACCAAAAACAAATAACATACCACCCTGGCTGGTGTAGCTCAGTGGATTGAGCATGGGCTGGGAAGCAGAGGGTCCCGGTTCGATTCCCAGTCAGGGCACATGCCTGGGTTGCAGGCCAGGTCCCCAATGAGGGCCATGTGAGAGGCAACCATACATTGCTGTTTCTCTCTCTTTCTCCCTCACTTCCCCTCTCTCTAAAAATAAATAAATAAAATATTTAAAAACAAACAAAGAAACAACATACCCAATTAAAATGTGGGCAGAGGACCTAAATAGACTCTTGTCTAGAGAGGACACATAGATGACCAATAGACATACGAAAACATGCTCAACATCACTAATCATCAGAGAAATGCAAATTAAAACCAAAATGAGATACTACCTCACACCTGTCTGAATGGCCGTCATCAATTAACCAACAAACAACAAGTGCTGGCGAGGTTGTGGAGAAAAGGGAACCCTCATGCGCTGTTGGTAGGAATGCAGACTGGTGCAGCCACTGTGGAAAATAGTGTAGAGATTCCTCCAAAATTAAAAATGGAACTGCCTTATGACCCAGAAATTACACTTCTGGGTATATATTTGAAGAAATAGAAAACACGAAATCAAAAGAATATATGCATCCTTATGTTCATGGCAGCATTATTTACAATAGTCAAGATACAGAAGCAGCTCAGGTGCCCATCAATGGAGGAGTCGATGAAAAATGGTGGTACATATACACAATGGCATACTACTTGGTGTAAAATAAAGAATGAAATCTTAACTATTTGCAACATCATGGATGGACCTAGAGGGCATTGTGCTAAGCAAAGTATGCCAGGCGCAGAAAGAAAAATACCATATGATGTCACTTATGTATGAATCTAAAGAACAAAATAAATGAAGAAGCAAAATAAAAAGAGACACAGAAAACAGACTGATGGATGCTAGAGCGGGGGAGTGCTGGGGGGCTGGGTGAAAAGGTAAAGGGATTAAGAAGTACTAACTGGTAATGACAAAATAGTCACGGGGATGGAAAGTACAGCATAGGGAATATAGTCAACAATATTATAATAACTGTGTAAGGTGCCAGGTGGGGACTTCGAATATTGGGGATCACTTTGTAAAGTATATGATCCTCTAACTGCTATGCTGTACCTCTGAAACTAATATGAAATAATGTCAAATGCAAAATTTAATTGAAAAATACACTTAAAAAATAAAAAGTAGGAGAAAAATGATTATTATTGTTGTTTAGGGTGGGCGAGGAAGACTTTCTTCTTAGCTGCCCTTGGGAGATGCTGCATAGCAAGCTTCACCCGTGCAATAGACTGAAGAGGTCTGGATTCATTCAGGACTGCTTCACTTAGAACAGTTTGGGTTCCTGTCCAAAGACCTGGGAAAAATCTGTTCCCATGGTACCCACAATGTTGACACCAATTTTCTCACTCGCAAAGGGGCTGGCTGTTGTTTAGTAAAAGAAACCCAAACAAGAACTAGATTTTAGCTGGAGGAAGATTAGAACAGTGGAGAGCTCCAGGAAGTCTCTCTGTGAGGATCCCTGGAAGTTCAGTGCATCCAGGGTCACCATGGAACCCTCCGTCCGGCTGGGAATCCTATCAGCCCTCTCCACGTCTATGCGGCCAGCTTCTGTCCTTTGGGGTTACAGGTCTATGGTCAGCCATGAGGCATGTTTAACCCACGTCTGTCCATTTGCTGGTCTGGTGAAGTCTCTAACCTGACTTTATCTTCCATGATTGGAAATAAAAGAAAAAGCTGAATTTTAAAGACAAATACTTGTTTATTCACTTTGGATGACTCACGCCTGCATGGGCGTTTGTTATTGAGAATTTATGAGCACTCATGTCCTGTTCTCCTGTCTAAGGTAGAAATTATAACCTCCTTTTCAAAATCTACCAGTTTGCTTCCTGTAACAATAACTAATCTATCAAGAAGTAGACATGATTTTTTTTTTGCCTTTCCCTTCCCTTACTGTTATTTCCTTCTTTAAGTAAAAAAAAAAAAAAAAAAAAAAAATCCTGTATTAGTTAGAGTTCTCCAGGGAAACAGAACCAGTACAGTATCTCTAGCCATCTCTACCTCAAGAGAGATTTTAAGGAATTGGTTCATGCGTTGGGTGGAGGCTGCTCAGTCCCAAATGGGCAAGACAGGTCAGCAGGCTGGAGACAGGGGCAAGAGTTGATGTTTCAGTTTGAGTCTGAAGACGGTCTCCTGGCAGAATTCTCTCTTTCTCGGGAGCAGAGAGATGTAGTTGAGGAAGCTCTCAGGCTTTTTTTTTCCTCATATGGCTTTCACCTGAGTGGGTGAGGATATTACAGAGGTTAATCTGCTTTATTCAAAGTCTACTGATTTAAATATTAATCTTCCCTAAAACATAACTTCATAGCAACATTTAGACGAGTGTTAAGCCAAATATCTGGGTACCGTGGCCTAGCCAAGTGGATGCCAAATATGAATCATCAAATACCCTGACATTTTTTTTTGGAGAACTGGTCTACCAACCTTTAATCCACATGCTTCAGGAGGGACAGGCCTCATTTCCTGTGCCAAGAGTGAGCATGCCACACAGATATGGCCAGTCATGGCATCAAATCACCCTGGCCACAGAGCCTGCTTGAAGGATGGGCATACGACCAAATCCAGATCCATGAGAGCCTGGCCTGGGATGGCTGCTAGAACCCTCAGGACTGAGGTTTTGTCTCATTTTCAGAGTCTGGGTACTAAAGTCCTGTAAGCCTGGAGCTGCACAAGGCCATCCTTGCCCCCACCTGTGGGGGAGCTGGCTTAAACATTAAGCCAACCCAGGGGAAAGAAAGCAGGGTTGAGAGATGGAGAACAGGAGACCATTTCTTGCACACATTAGATGAACTTCAGCTATCTTGATCCATGGATTTTGCTTAAGTTATATAAGCTGATACATCCCTCTTTTTGCTCAAGCTATTTTAATTTGAGTTTCTGTCACTTGAAACTAAAATAGCTCTGATTAATATACAATATACTGGGCACTGTTCTAGGTGCTTCTCAGAGGCAGCCACTTTTAACAATTTTAGCTATTTCTTTTCATATTTATCTCCACATATCGAAACAATATGCCTTTACCGATTGATTTTAGTCAGTAGTGATTAATTTCCTGTTATGGTGATGGATTCCCTCCTACCTCTCCATTTCTCCCTCCCACTCCCACTTCCTCTATAGTTATGTTATAATATGTAGTTAAATCACTAGTTAGGAGCTACATGATCCTGACTTTATAAGATTGTCTACAGTCAAACCAACTACTGCTCTGTGGCTATGTCTTTCTGTCATAATTCATCTCATAGTTAATAACTGTCCTCCTCTCACATTTCTTAGTTTTCTGTGTATCAACTGGTACCTATTTTTCCTAAATACTTCAATGTATTTGTCAACCACCCAGGGAAAAATTTCAAACATTCAAAATCATCCGAACATTCCATTCGCGGTCACACCTTCTCCTCGAAACCATCATCTTGCCGTCCGGAGTCCCTTTCATGATGATGCGTGTAGGGAAACCTAGTTTTTGTATTCCAGGTTTTCCTCCTGGTCTTCCCCCTCCATTTGTTAAAGATTATACCCTACTTAGGAGCTTCCCTTGGAAGAGTTTCTGGGAAGCAACCTTGTTTTAGTCCTTGTATAGCCGTGCATGTTATCGTTACATGTTTATACGGGCATACCCAGTTTGTTTGATGGGAGAATGATAGGTTGCAAATTCTTTTCCTGTGGAATTTTATAAGCACGATTCCACTTCCTCCTGGTATTCAGTGTTGTTTTGGGGATGCCGTATGCTATTCTGATGCAAGCAAGTATGACTTACCCTTTTATACCCGGAGTCCAGTTTCATGATTATTTGATTTACAGTTTTTTAGAAGAATTTATTGAGGTTGGTGTTTGATGGGCTTTTTCAATCTTCAGACTCACCCTTAATTTTGAAAGCCTTCCTTTAATATTATTTCTATTATAATTTTCACCCATCTATTTCTTGGTTCTTTGTTTTAGAACTCCAGTTGTCAGATAGTAGACTCCTTTGATTGGTTCTCTAATGTTTAAATATTTTCTCTATATTTTTTTTAACTCTTTACTTTTTGATTTTACTCTTTCAAAGACTCCTTTGGATTCATTTCCATCACTTTTATTAAGCGCTTTCTCCTGGTTATCATATTTTTAATTTCTAAGAACTTCTGCTTATTGCTTGGTTAAAAAAAATACTATTCTCTTCTTGGTTTACAGATGCTTTTTTTACCTAAGCTCTCTGACGATACTAAGTGCAATTGGCTTTGCTTGGAGTGTCACCTACTTGACTTTATTTTTCTGGGCTATTGGTTTTAAATTTACTTCTTTATGTTGAAGTCTTTCTTTTCGAGCACTTATGTTCCTGAGTTGTCCATTCATACACAAGAGTGAGGCTTTAGATTAAAATCTGATTGGAAGATGTGTGTGTGCGTGTGTGTATGTAGATAGTGGCCTTGACTACCAAACCAACGTTCTGGCCTCTTCATCAAAAGATCCCCAAATGGACATGGGCCAGTTGTCTTTTGGGGGTGGTTTAGCTTTTCAAGGAGTGACTGCTCTAGCCTCCTGTCTCATGGTGACGAAGGTGATACAGAAAGTAGCATCTCCTACCTGCCATGTCCTGGGCTTTGGTGGAGGGGCTAAGAGGGCCGACATTCTCATTAGTGGGTATGTGTTCTTTGCCTAATTCCTCCGTGTTCAGCCTGGTGTCTCACTCCTGGCCTCTATGTCCTTGGATCTGACTTTTGGTCTACCTACTGCTACCAGATATGGAGTCCTGAGTTGTAGGGAAAATGTCTTCTGGTTAGTCTTCCTGTCTGCAGGCTCTCAGCCCACAACTCCCCTTACTGTGAGTTGATTACCACGCCTCCTTCCACTTTCAATCTTCAAAAGACCTTTCTGTCTTGGAATCTTTCATCAGCTCCTGTCTCCTGTTCTCTGTTATTATTCTTTTTTCAATTATTCTTTATCCTTCAATTATTCTTTTTTCTTCTTTTATTATCATTTTGGTGGAATGAGGAATATAAAGAAGAAACAACAAAATTGCCATTTGATATTGCTCATTGATTAATCTGCCAATTTAAATCAGAATTCCCTGGGAGAATCTTTATTTTTTTCCACAGGGAACTAATACCATCTTATAGATGGGGTTACTGGAGCTCAAAGAGAAATTAAGGGACTTGTCACACACCTAGTTAGGTGACTGAGTAGGTAGGGAGAATTGAATATGGATTGTATATTAGGTGACATCATAGAATTTTTGTTGCTTTCTTTGGTGCGATAATGGTATTGTGGTTATATAGGAGACTATCTTTACTCTTAGGAGATTCATGCTAAAATATTTTGGAATGAAGCATCGTAATGCCTGTACCTTCTTTTTAAATGGTTCTCTGTGTGTGTGTGTGCAGAGAGAAATAAGGTGTGGCAAAATGTTAATTATTGCATCTAGATAGAGGGTATATGAAGGTTCATTGTCCTATTCTTTTAAAATTTCTGGTTTGAAAATTTTCACTCTAAGCACTTGGGAAAGACAAAAAATAAAAATAAAACAACACAATAAAGAGTTGGGCTCCAGTTTGCCCAACTCCAAAATATGAAAAAAGGCAACTTAAAAAGACTGAATCCTGAAGAAATAGAAAATCTGAACATATTAATTACTAGTAAGGAGATTGAATCGGTAATCCCAAACCTCTCAACAAACAAAAGGTAAGGGCCAGATGGCTTCACTAAGTTCTACCAAACATTCAAAGAAGAATTAACACCAATATTTCTCAAACTCTTCTAAAAAATAAAAGAGGAAATGTGTCCAAACTCACTTTGTGAGGCCGGTATAACCCTGAGACCAGAACCAGACAAGGATGCTACAAGAAAAAAAAAAATTACAGGCCAATATTCCTGATGAACATAGATGCAAAAATTCTCAACAAAACATTAGCGAACCAAATTCAATGATACATTAAAAGGATCACACACCATGATCAACTGGGATTTATTCCAGCAATTCAAGGGTAATTCAACATCTGTAAATTAATCAATGTGATGTACCACATTAATAAAAGATGGATAAAAATCATGTTATCATCTCAATAGATGTAGAAAAAGCACTTGACAAAATTCAACATCCATTTATGATGAAAAACTGTCAACAAAGTGGGTATAAAGGAAGTGAGCCTTGACATCATAAAGGCCATAGCGACAGGCCATCAGCTCACATCATACTCAGCAGTGAAAAGCTGGAAGCCTTTCTTGGAAGATCAGGAGTAAGGTAGGGATGCCCACTCTCACCACTTTTATTCAACTTAGTACTGGGCGTCCTAGCCAGAATAGGAAAGGAAGAAATAAAACATGACATTATATATAAAACTCCCTGAAGACTCCACCCCAAACTGTTAGAGCAAATAAAAGAATTCAGGAAAGTTGCAGGATACAAAATCAATATTCAAATATCTGATGTATTTTCGTATACTAACAATAATCTACAGAAGAAATAAATGAAACGATCCCATTTGTAATTGTGTAAAACAGAATAAAATAACTAGGCATAAATTTAACCATGGAGGTGAAAAACTCATCCACTGAAAACTACAAGACATTAATTAAAGAAACTGAAGATGACACAAATGAATGGAAAGATATTCTGTGCTCATGGATTGGAAGAATATTGTTAAAATGTCCATACTACCCAAGGCAATATACACCTTCAATGCAATCCATCTCAAAATTCCAATGGCCTTATTCACAGAAGTAGAGCAAACAATCCGAAAATTTGAATAGAACCACAAAAGAAATTGCCATCTTGGTCCACTTTGTAATTGTTACCAGAAGCTAATGAAATATACATGTGTAAGTGATTGTGGAGGTCCCCTAGCAACATAAGTGTAAATTGTGTTCATCTCAGGATATTCGAAGGACTGGTGGGGCATTTCTGCTAATGATGTACTTATGTAGGCAGCCACCCAGCACCCTGGGAGACGGCTTCTTTAAGGAAAAGAAAGCTGAAGTATCAGTTTGGTCCAAGAGTAATGGCCATAGGGAAGGTGTCATAATTCAGAGTGTAATACAACTTGTTTGTCCTGGCGAGGGATTGGGGGAGGGAATAAGGAAGCCACAACTTAAAACCCATGGTTTCTCTAAAATATCTGGGAGATATTGAGACTACAAGGAAGGTCTCAGCAGGTTGGTGGCAGCAGTTTCAGGGGGATGGGAAGTGACCTTTGGTGTCATTCAGAGCACTGACAGGTGCATCACAGAGACGAAGGCGGTCTTGGCGAGGCGGCCACCCCATGGGGCTTCAGCAGTGGCGGCCCTGGTGGTTTGTGGCAGCTGCTAGAGATTTTACCCGGTGGACAGAAGGGCAAGAGGAGAGAATCGTGGTTCTCCATTAGTTCATGTAGCATGTGGAAGACATTGCTGGAAAATAATGCCTGTGACAAATTTGAAGGTGGCGTGGGGTGTTTGGCCACACAGTCCTCTCAGAGAAATGGGGAGCAGAGTCCCCCAAATGTTTACCATGTTAATGACTTTTCCTGTAGTCCTATTTTTATCCCAGCAGGAATGCCCAGCAAAGTCGATTGATGTAGGTTAGGCGGCCATACAAACCTAAGGGATCACTACGAAGGCATGGCACAGGTCCACTGTCGCTTCTATCTGCTAAGTAGACCCCAGGACGTGTGAAATAAGGAACCAAAGCCAGCCAGCTTTCATCTTATTGCTCAAAGTTGCGTCGAGCGCTCTTGGAGTTCAGAGTTGTATCTTTAAGCTTTGCTAGGTTTTGTTTGAATATGTCAAATGACTGCTTTGGAATCAGACTTTAAAAACTGTTGAAGTCATTAGCTGTCATCAGACTGAGCAGAAAATGCATAAACGTTTAATAACTGAAAACCCAATCGCTACACAGTCATTCAACAATTACTGGCTGAAAATGTATAATGCATGAGACGAAGTGCCAGCCAGTCACTCATGCCCACGTTTATTTAGTGAGCATGCAGTGAGGGCCTCGTGCTTGTCACTGGGAGACAGGGGAGACAAGAAAGACTGTGTCCCCGTTCTCACGGAGCTTCATTTAAATGAAAAGGAAAGTCCAGCAACAAAGAAACACATACATAAGAAAAAATATCATGGCTAGTAAGTCCCATGGGGAAAATTTATAAAGGGGACTATGACAGGGGTGACTAGGTTGCTACTTGAAACCTTGACATCCGAGGAGGAGACATTTGCTGGTGTTGGAGTGCTGAGCAGGAATCAGCCCGGTGAAGGAGGGAGGTGGGAGGCAGTGAGAACAAGGCCGTAGGGCTGGGATAAACTTGACCTATCATACAGGAGGAAAGAAGAAGGCCTAACTTGACATTGGCATGGCATGAGGTTGGAAAGGAAAACAGGGGCAGATTTTGCAGGAGTTTGGAAGCCGGATGCAAGGGTTTGGGTTTACTGTGTTGAGTAACTGTGCTGTGTGACTATCGTACAGGGAAGCAGCTTAGGTGGCCGGAGCAGAAGGAAGATGCTGTGGCAGTAACCCCAATGAGAGGGGTGAAGGGTAAGAACAATGGTGACAATGACAAAGGACTGTTAGCAGGAGGAGTCAGGTTATCGAGTTGATTGGACTTGCTGATAAGATTCTATGTGGGGAGTTCAGGAAAGAAAGAAGTCAAGGGCGACTCTTGGAGGCTAGACTGTGAACCAAGATTGACATAATCCCTGACTTCATGGAAGCTGCGGGGACGTTTTTGTTAAATAACCCCTTAAATACAATGGAAAAGTATTACGGTGTGGCCTCACGGTGTGGCTCGGTGGACTGGGCATTGTCCCACAAACTGCAGGCTTGCTGGTTTGCTTCCCAGTCAGGGCACATGCCTGGGTTTGGGTTTGGTCCCCACTCGTGGCTCACACAAGAAGCAACCCATTGAATGTTTCTCTCTCACATTGATGTTTCTCTCCCTCTTTTCTCCCTCCCTTCCCCTTCTCTAAAAATACATGAGTAAAAAATCTTTTTAAAAAAAGTATAACATTGAAAATGTTTCCAAGAAGAGATTTTCAGCACTGTGAGAGGGGCCAAAGAGGTAACGCAAGTGGGTGAGGGGGTCAGGGGTGGCTGGTGTTGGACCGAATGCTAGATCTGCAGTGATTCCTGGAGGGAGCGTCCCGCTTCCTCATGCCCGAGATCCTCTCTGATCTGGGGGAGGCTGTGGAGCAAAGAAAAGTGTCAAACTTGCACCCAGAGCCACCTCACTCCCACACTCCCACACTCCCCTTTGCTTATTCCCACAGCCTACAGAAAGATAGCATTGGTTTTTTTTTCTTTTCCTTTTTTCTTTTAAAGAAAGTGGGAGAACCAACTAAGGGAGAAGCTGTGTGCGAGAGTCCCCAGAAACAGCCTGAGTGTCCGGGCTCCGGGTTGCGGAGGTGAGGTGCCGTCTGCTCTTTTTATCCCCGATCTATTAAAAAGATCAATACCCTCTCCCTTTCCCTGGGGTCTGCCTGCAAAGAGGCAGCCTTGCTGTGTCTTTGTCTCGTTCTGCCATTATTGTCTCATGAGCCTTTCTTCATTCACATCGGAGGAAAATTTGAAATGATTAATTAATTGCATAGAACTTGGTGTGAGGATCCTGAACTTGATATCTGGCTCCACCACTAGTTGTGAGTGTGCATGAGAAACAGAGAGAGAGAGAGAGAGAGAGAGAGAGAGAGAGAAATACAGAGAGAGAGAGAGAATGAATCAACCCACGAGCCCGCTTGGGTAACTTTCCGAAGGCTCCGCAGCCTTATCCGTAAACTCAGGGCGATAGTAACTACCCCACAGACCTGTGGGACATAGTAAACTAATGAAGGTTAAGCTCTTAGCAGTGTCTGCCTCATTGTAAGTGATGAGGATGTGCTACTGTAACGGATGACTACGAACTGGGGCTAAAACCCATACCACATTATCTCCTGTGCCGGAGGCCAGCAGTGTGAAAATGGGTGTCACTGGGCTAAAACCAAGAGGTAGCAGGGCCACGCCCCTTCCAGGGGAAATTCCAGTACTGCCTTTTCCAGCTTCTGGAGGCTGCCTGCATTCCTGGCTTGGGAATCGTTCATCTTCAAAATCACTGGAAATCTCGCCTAGTTGAGAGAAGCCTTAGGAAAGTTAGGGGCATTCCTGGTGGGAGATAGTCTAAACCCACCGTGGGAATGCAGGCGTGTCCACGGCCTGGTTGGGGCGCGGCGGGGGGTGACTAAGAACACACACGATGGTGAAGTGAATTGACATCCGGTCTTGGCAGACCTAAAGGGTCTGGACGCCTCTCCAAGGCAACAGAGAACCTGGGAAGATCTTAACCAGGTTGACGTTGTGTTCTTAGAGACAGTGTTTGGGGAAGGTTGATCGACTGATGGACAGGTCCGACTGAAAATGGGGGAGACCAAACACTGGGAGTTAGAAGACTGTTGCTTTAGTGCTGGGTGAGGATAGGAGCCTCGCAGCTGGGGTGGGAGAAGTGGAAAGAAAAGGAAAGGGCTGATCCTGAAGAGTTTAAGGGGACTGGATGTGGGGGAGAGGAAAGGGTTACAGAAAGCATTGTCCTAAATGACAGGTGTTAATACAGGGCCAGCATCAGAATACTTGGTGTTTGACAGGGAGGGACTTCAAGGTAATTTGCATCTTGTCAGTAAACCTGTTTTTTTACAGTACTATTTGGTAACTTTGCAGTAGAAAAGAAACTCAGTGTGCCGGAAGGCATGAGTCAGTTCTCTTTCGAATGACATAAAACTAATACTTTAATACTTATGGAGCCCCTGGATGATCCTCCAGCCCTCATCTATGATGGAAGCATTCGCGTAGGGAGGGAGACGGTGTTATTTTCCTCCCATGAAGTGCCTGGATGAAAAGAAAGTCTATAATAATCAAAGGAAGACTAAAATTCTAATCCTTCTCTGGTCTTGAAAGGGAGAGAGATGTGAAACCACGGTGCAGTCTTCTCTGTCCTCTGAGCCCCCCAGGTCACCGCGCAAGGACCAAGGGCAGGCTGCTGGAATCATTGCTACGGGAATAATTACTGGAGCTGCTCTGTGCCTGCAAAGTCAAGAGCTGTGACCCTGGGAGGAAGATGCAGATGAATGAGCTCAGATCTCTCCAAAGGAGCATGGGAGGAACCAATGACACAGTACTTTTTCTTTTGGAAAGACTCCCCCTAGCCCCTTGCAGGTCTGTACTAAGGGAAGGGAGGGGATCAGAATTCTTAAGGGCTCGTGGAAGGCGTTCTGATATCTGAGCGCTTCCGCCAAACCCCCAGTTTGGCCCCGCTGGGCATTTCTGTTAGATGAGAACGTAGGGGATGCTCTTTCTCCCACTAGTGACTCCCGTCGAGAGCAGAGGAACCATGGCTGGAAATAGAGACCCTCCCACAGAGTCTTCTGATTCTCCCTGAAGTCCCAGAGCCAGCGCCTCTGTGGCACAGGGAGCTGCACTGCGTCAGTACTGAGTGTGGCAGTCTTGTGACAGCCCCGTGGGGATGCCGAGGGCAGAAAGGTGCCCCATGATAGGTTACAGCCCACTTCTGCTCTGGCATTGCTCCACCTGACCAGGGTCTCCCACAAGGCCAGGGCAAAGCAAAACAAAACGACCTTCCTAAGTCATCAGATAAATGATTAGCTCTCTCATCCAGAAGTTACCCGAAGCGGGCAGCCCTGGTTTAGGCCTGCTGTCCTGGCATAATCAAACGTATCCTCGTTTGCATCCTAAACAATTCCCTTTTGCGCTATCCTACCTCCCTGCACAGCCGCCTGGTTCTGGGCGCGGGAGCTGAGCCCAGAGTTCCCTACGCCTGGAATTTCCCCTTGGCTCTGCCTGCAGATGAGTTGTCCCCCTGGATTCCATGTCCACCGAGGGTGACTAATGGCTGAGACCTGCCTTGGAGAGGTGTCCCTGTATGGGGGCCCAGAGAGAGCTGCAGTGTGACTGGCAAGAGACTGAATGGTCCCCCTGTTGATGCGCACTAGAGAGCAGCACTTGGAACGATTTGTCTTAGCCAGGGCTCTGAGTGCTGAGGGCCCAATTACAGTTCTTAGAGGAAGTTTCTGAGCCTTGCTCAGGCTGATTCTGGTTACTCTTATGAATGATGTAGGGAGAGGTGGGGATTGTCACCGGGGATTGTCACCACCACCCTAGGCCTTCTTAGTAACCTCGTGGAAGGCAGAGTCTCAAACCTTAATTCTTTGATCCTAATTATACACAGGACCTGACAACCTACCAGATGTGGGTAGCAGTTTCACAGGAAATAAATGCAATTATAACAGCACAGGGATTATTTCGATCTCACGGAGGTGCCCCTCCCACCTCTCCGGGCTTTATCGAACAGACCGAATTTTGTTCAGCAGCCAGACCTGCTGCTTGCAATTTGTCAGATCCAAAGCACTGTGTCCCACCCTCCCCTCCCCACCCAAGCTTGTTTATCATTTCTTCTTTCTCTATTGGCCATTTTTTAAAAATAAAGCAGAGTTTCGTAAAGGGTAATTTTATAAAGAATTTTATGAATTATTACTGAAATTAGGACGAGTCATTAGGGCCCATCATCAGCTCAGAGGAATGGTCTGCTTCGGGAGGAAGCGGCAATTACTGCCACCTTCCTCGTGGTGTCCTCAGGCAGGCAATTAATTGGTCTTCGGTGGAAGGAAGCGGCAGCTTAGCATAAAATGGTTTCCTGGATTGATTATAGTTACGTCTCTAGACCGAATCTTGAAGAATGTGTTTGTGTAAAAACCTGTACTCAGAAGTCTAAGACCTCTATTTTAGTGATTAATATGACTACATCGGTGATGGCGAGAAATAAAAAAATAGTCACGCATCTGAGCAATTTAGTATAACAAACATCCCTTTGGATTTTTAAAAATCTTTCCCCTTCATCACCTTCCAACAAAAATTTTTTTAAACTGTGATCAAAGATAAAAGCTTCCTAGACTTACTTAGAAAGGAAAATGTAGGGATTAACTTGGTTCCTGTGAGACCCAGCCTAGAAAGCTACCCAGCCCCGCGAGAGACCGACTTGGGTGGTCCACAGACTTCTACAGAAGTTGGGTGATGGGGGACAGGTGGCCGAGTCACCCAGTTCATCCCGGCAAGCAGCTGTCTAACTGCTGGAAGTTTGGGATGCTGTGTAGGAGGAGAGACTTCAGGGGGTCAGCAGGGTGGGTTTAACTGGCATCTAATGCCCAGGGCCAGGCTATAAAAGGAGAGGGAGTCAGCAATGAAAAGGAAGTTATATATTTATCTCTGTTCATTGTACAATTTTTAAAAAATATTTTATTTATTTATTTTTAGAGAACGGGAAAGGGAGAGAGAAAGCGAGGGAGAGAAACATCAATGTCTGGTTGCCTCTCACGCGGCCCCCACAGGGGACCTGGCCTGCAACCCAGGCATGTGCCCTGACCGGGAATCAAACTGGCGACCCTTCGGTTCACAGCCTGTGCTCAATCCACTGAGCTACACCAGCCAGGGCTCATTGTACAATTTTGTGACTGGCCAGGCATTTCTAAGACTTGCTTCTCAGGAAAAGTGAAGGTCAAAGTGGGGGTGTTCTTCACTTCCCGTAAGCTTCACCTTCAGTCATCTCTCTTGTCAAAGTGCAGAAGTTCCCCCTCATGAATGGGTGGTGTGGTGATAGTTTCCATTCTCTCCAAACTATCTTTTTGGACTCCTTTTCCTTGCACCTCTACTCAAGTAAAAGAATAAATTTCAGCTTTCCCATATAATCCTCCTAGGGACATGATAGATAACGAGCGATGAATAAGTGTTTTAAAGCAAAATCTCTAGACAGCACACCCAGTAAAACCAGTTCTCCATAGGTCAGCTAGCTGCCCTCACAGAGATTTGTGAGATGCCAATGCAACGACCCCATTCCCAAAGTCTCTCCTCCCTCCCATGTAGCCTCAGACCCCAATCATTGGAGATTAACCCCCATAGTTTAAAAGATGAGGTTTCTGGGATTCCCCTTTGAGAGTTAAACCTCTGTGGGTGAGAGGTGAGTGGGGGGAGCAGGCAGCTCATTACAAATGAATGTATCGGCCACTAGCAGCTCAGTTCCCTAACAGGGCAAAGGAAGGGGTAGACGGCGGCTGCGCAGGGATGAGCGAAGGCGGGAAGAGTCCAGAGAATGTATGTAGCGCCCTACTAGAGAGAAGGAGTAGAGCACTCTGCAGTGGGGGCTGAATTAGCGGGAGGTTATATTGAATATCCAGAAGGGAGGCACCTGATCCGGTTATTGACAAGCCTAGAAAAAAAATGGGTGAAAAAAATGGAAGAAAATTTTCCCCTGGTTCACAACGTGGCCTGGGGTTGTTCCGGCTTATACTAATGTGAATCAAATAAACTTAGACATCTATGGGTCCATTAATGTGTTAGATGTTTTCATGATTTTTAATCACGTGCCCTGGGCACCGTTCTAAATGCTTTACATGTATAGGCACTAACTCGATTTTCAAGCAGCCCTTTGGGGTTGCTGCCACTCATTTCCGATCTTACAGAGGAGGAGACTGAGTAACCCGGGGCCGTAGAGCTGGTGGATGGCTGTGCCTGGAGTTGAACCCAGGCTGCGGAGCCTCATAGTCACGCTCTTAACAGTCACACTATTCTACCGTTCAGACGAGGTATTCCTTTTAGGAACGGCACATGCTACTCCTTACGGCTGTTTCTTCATTCAAAAACTGTTCATTGAACTAGGTCCTGGGGTATGGGGAGCCACTGTCCCAGTCTGTCTGCAATGGAGGGGTTTCCTGGGGTGCCGGACGTTTAGTACTGAAACTGGGAAAGTCTGCAGCAAGTTGGGATCATCCGTCACCCTATGTTAGGAGCATGATTGTGATAGAAATAAGCAGTTTGCTTCCCAGTCAGGGCACGTGGCTGGGTTGCAGGCCAGGTCCCCAGGTGGGGATGGGCGAGAGGGAATCAACCAATGCTTCTCTTCCTCTCTTTCTCCCTCCCTTCCCCTCTCTCTAAAAACAAATAAAAATCTCTAAGAGAAAAGAAAAGAAAAATAAACAGCAGATCTGCTCTCATAGAGCTTACAGCCTATTGGTGAGTAATTGCATGTGTGGTTATTGATTAGGTAAATGAAAGCAAAGATGATGTTCTAGTAGCACAGGGGCCAAGGGAACACTGGGGGTGTCGCAGGGGGTTCCTTGTGTCTGTCTCCTGGCCCAAGAAGAGACAGGTACAGGTTAACTTTTCCCTTCAGAGTGATGTATATTGTTACTAAACTGTAAAATCGGAGAAGAGTAACTTATAACCAAGACTTACACCACTAACTCCTCATTTATCCCAAGGATGCATTTATATTACTGTTTAAACCTGATGTATTATGCTTTCGATAACTATGTGCAGCACAGGTGTATTTTTTTAATCCCACTTTTGTTTTTATAATTTACAGATGTTGGAACCCCAGGGGCTATTTTTAAAGAGGATTAGGGTACTGCATCAAGAAGCTTCCATTTCTAATCTGCAAAATCCTTTGTTGCCATGGACTGAAAATGAAATATTATTACATGTTTCCCAAGAAGTTTAGGAGAATGCAGAGGTTAAAAAACAGAAAGATTAAAAGCAGCAGGAATGTGATATGTGGGGAAGAACTCAAAGAGTGACTCTCTTTTGGTTTTCTGTGATTGGAAACAGTGCTGTGGCTGGCCCACAGCCTGAAGGCCTACAGGGCAGGATGGCCACTCTATCAGGATGTCATTCTCTTTTTGGACAGTGGCATTCCTTAGTCACGTGTCGCTAAGAAAGCCTGAATCAGGAGACACCGTAACTGCAGGCCAAGTGAGGTGGAGAATTAATACAAAATCAAGCTGTACTCATGTGCTGTTGGTCTACTCAGGAGGCAGCCCTAACAAAATATCCCAGACAAGGCAGCTTAAGCAACAAGAAATTATTTCTCACCGTTCTGGAGACTCAAAGTCCAACCAAGGTCAGGGCACCAGCAGGGTTGGTGTCTGATGAGACTCTCCCCTTGGGTTGCTGATGGCCTCTCCTCCATGCATGTGAGCGAGAGGAGGTGGGCTCTCTGGTGTCTCTTATAAAAACACTGATCCCTTCACGAGGGTCCCATGCTCAGGCTCTCATCTGAACCTAGTTACCTCCCGATGGCCCTGTCTCCAAATACCATCCCATTGTGGGTTAGGGCTTCCACGTATGAATGACGGGGGAGGGGCAGGAACACTCTTCAGCCCCTAATTTAGTGTAGTGGCAAGATTAGAAGGATAAACCTTAGTTTCAAGGAATTAATGGAGAGACAAGAGGTCTTTTCAAGCGGTTTGGAGAACATGGTTTTGATCTCAAATCAAAGAACCAGCTCTGGATTGAAGATACAGTGTGTCCCTCAACTGGAGAGTGTTTCAGCACAGAAGCAGTGAAACGCAGGAGGTGAGAGGCTGGATTACGGACTTGGCCTCCCTTGGCTTCTGCTGCCTCTGCAGCCACTTACCAGCCAGGTTAACGGTAGTTACCTGTGCCTCAGGTGAATGGAAACTTGCAGCCAAGTGTTGCTGCATGGTCAAATAGTCAATGGAAGGTGTGGTCTAACAAGAGTGAGGAGTCTGGGGGGAGACTGGCTGAGGTAGGAGCTGGGGAATCTGGGCTCAACTGGGCACAGACACTGCATTCAATCTGTTGAGATATATGTTTAGATCCAGAAAGGTAAAGAAAATATGGCAATTACATTGATATGTAATTGAAAGTGAGAGAAGAAACGTTTAGAGCTTTATCAGGTGGTTGTGGGTATTTCCTTTTGATACTACACCTCAACTTGACCAGTGGTGCTTCCTTAAAGGTTATTTGCCATATGGAATCTGAAACCATATGATTGAACATTTACTACATCAAAATCTACTGGTCCGTCTTGCACTTTGAATGGATCTTTTATATACGCATGTGATGTCATGCATTGGTGATTTGGAAAATATTCATTCTAGGAGTCATGTAGATCTTCTAAATAGCTACACATTTCCTTATATGATGTTAAAAAAAAAAAGCGTGTTCATCAATATCACCCCTGGTTTTATCAGAAAAAATTTTACGAATTGGGAAGTATCAAGCTCAGGCAGGTGAATTCCAGTTTTCTAGAATTCTAATTTTTGCCTGAAAGCTCAATTGTTACCCTTGGCAACAAAACACTGTCACTTGTTTTCCTTGAAGTGACAGGCTCCCTTTGTTCATTTTCGAGAAAATGTCTGCCAAGTCTGAATAACCACAGGTTACCTCTCAGTCGTCCCAGACAAATGGGGTCCCGTGGAAAAAGCACCCAATTCCTGTCACAGCTCCAACACTTACTCACACAGGGGCTTTTCCTGAGACAACATGGCACTCCTGCAGGCAGTTGAGTGGCTTTCTCTGCGCTTCCCATCCGTCACCCAGAGCGTTGGTGGCATGAACTCGGGGGTGAGAGGTAATGAAATCAATAACATAGTCATCAGGAACATGTAAAAATTAAACTGGCATTTGCAAATACCTGTTAGTCCATGATGGTAAAGAATACACCTTCTACTAGCAGAGCGTGGTGCCTTGTTTGGTGCTAAGGCGGCAGTGTTACCTACTATTGCTTTTGTATCATCAGTGCACATTTTGACAGTGAGAGGAAAAAAAGCCTTAATCTTATTAAGAGTGCAGTTTTGCCCTTGCAGACTCTCTGAGAGAAACACGGCCCTGCTGAGTTGACACCGATCCTCTCCATGTGGTGGAGTCCAGGCTCCGGAAAAGCCTTTGGTTCCAGTCCCCCCAGGCAGGGGACCTGGGGGAGGGCCTGCCTCTGCAGGGAGAGGCATGGCAGAGCCAGCTTGAGGTCAGAGGCAGGGCTGCAAGCTGGAGTTTCACTGCAAAAAAAAAAAAAAAGTCCAACTCACACATATCAAAAGGCAAAACCAGAGGAAGTAGACTATGTGAATTTACATAAAACTAAAATAAAAACTGTTGACAAACCCACTTTATAGAGAAAGGTATGGAAATATTGGCAGGAGTCAGGGAAAGATGGTTGTGAACTATTTCTATAATATTGCTACAAATATAATTTTTAGGGATGTTTTTAAGCAACCGAGTGTATATAATTTTCTGGCAAAGTTCTCCAAGCATGTTACCCACATGCTCTTAGCTTTTCCGTGGTTGGGTTGAGGTAAGAGTAACTCTCCCTTCCTTTGGTTACTTGGAATATAATGGTTATACCTGGATTCTGTATCACTAATACATTCCATTTTGACTTATCTGTGCTGGAGTGAAAAGCCAACAATGTTTTGGGCATCTTTTCTTGGAGAATACCACACATAGTTAGCTGGAGCACTGTCTGCGGGTGAGGCTTGCCTCGTGCTCGGTTTCCAAGAACATTGTGGTTCACAGTGAAGGAAGACTTCTTGCCTCCCAAGGAGTGGGGATGGATGGTCCCTGGGATTTTAAAAATCTTTCACCACAGTCTCCTTCTGGCAGCTGGGGAACACAAATGACAGTCATTCTCTTTGTCTCCTAGATTGCCTTGTCATTGTGAATAAGCTCCAATAGAGTCAGAACTGCATTTGTCTGAGAGAGTTATTTGTACTCAAATCCTGAGCTTGCATTCATGGTGATTAAGGGCTTTAAGTAGGAAAGAAAAGACCAGACGTTGGCTTTTGGGGGGTTGCGACTACGGGGGGCCTGCTGCCTCTAATGTGGAATGTTTGTATCTGTTCTGTTTTATGCAGTGACCCTTATATGGTACTTACATTATATATAGTTTATCTTCTGCTTTAATTTCCTTCTTGACTTTTTCTATTCATCACCTCAACCCACACAACATGCTCCTGCCTACACCCCCATCTTGTTTTTTTTTTTCCTGGACGTGAGGGCCTGTGTGTAGCTTGGAGAAGAAAGAAGGACTAGCTCACTTCTGCTTGCTTTTCTCCCTTCTCTCAAGCCTTTAATCTTCTCATACTATTTTTTTTAACGATTTTAATATTTATTTTTAGAGAGGGGAAGGGAAGGAGAAAGAGAGGGAGAGAAACATCAATGTGTGGTTGCCTCTTGCACGCCCCCTATTGCGGACCTGGCCTGCAACCCAGACATGTGCCCTGACTGGGAATCGAACTGGTGACCCTTTGGTTCACAGGTCAGAGCTCAATCCACTGAGCCACACCAGCCAGGGCTATTTTGTAGCCACATTTTTTTTTCTGATATATTGAGCCGCCTATCACAGTTTGCCCACCACTTCCAGTGTTTGTGTCCGTATTGGTTACGGTTGAGATGCTTAGAGTAGTGGCAGAAAGTCATTGTTTTTAGGACTTGATCACCTAACCTAACCCTTCTCATTTTTATAAAGGAAGACTGGAGGACAAGATCGGTGAAGTGCTTTGCACACATTCAAAAAATAAATGGCACATGAAGATGCCCTCAACGCAGGAATGAGGAGCCAATCTGGGGTGTGACTTCTGTTTGGCTGTGTCATTTTGTATGAGGGTGACCACCCCCACTTTAATGAAAGTGAGCCTCAAAATATTTAAGACATCTTCCCAATCCCAAATTATGGAACAGTGGTCAGCTTGATTGCAAATTCTACATTTCGTCTCCTGTTCCCTAGTTGTTCTGCCTCCCTGCCCTCCACCCCGTACCCAACCAGATCGAGGTCAAGTAGCAATATGCTCCATCAGTCATGGGTTTCCACTGGTAAGAGATGCGGTTAAAAATACCATTTTAAAAGTGGCAGAACTCTATTTCTTTAAGGCTTAGAAAACTGATCTATGAGAAAAAAACTTGCACGGAGACCTCATATATGAACTGAAAATTCATTAAAAATCTGTTGTCAATGTCACCCCACTTAGCTAGGTTCGTGCTACAGAAGAAAAATGTTAAGTACGAAATTTATGCATCAGCATTTTAATCAAGTCAGAAACCTCCTCCTTGGCTGCTTAACACGGGAGTTAAAAATCTGCATTTAAATTGTGGCTTTAAAATATAAATCCTAAGGACCCGAGAGGCCCTGCCCCAGAGGAACGGAGAGTATGAACTTTCTACTTATCTTTGATTCTGCCAGCTCTCAGGAAGTTCAGGCATGAGCTGGGAGGAGGAACAGCTTTAGGAAATAACAAGAAAACGCTTAGGGATTTAGTATAGAACTTCATTTAATGATAAGATTTTTCCAGTCATTTATAAGGGCGGAATCTACATGATCTGACGTGCATTATGGTGTGGGACTGCTAATAGGCAATTTATTCAACAGCTGTAGGGAGGGTTATTGCTTTCTGTCAACAGTCACACATATTTGTTTTGTGGTGACGCTGGGCAGCTGTTGGAGGGGCACTGGGGTCCCTTAAGTGATGTGCACACGGGCCTCTCTGACTATCAGGCTTTGCATAAGCTTTGCAGGCAGGGGCAGCGTCTGGCATGATTATCATGCAAAAGAAAAGGAAACCACAGTTGAGCAATAGCTTTGGCAGTAAAAAAAAAATGTGGGTCTATATGAGCATCAGAGAGAAAACTGTGCTTGTTACTCCATAAACTTTTCTCCGAAGTGTCTGCCTAATCGCAAGCTTTCCACGTGTACAACTTGTAAGCCACTATCAGGTTAGTTTTCGTCAAGGCAGCTCTGAAGGCGCCTGATTAGCGGCACAGATATGCTCACTGACTCCACAGTGACGTGGAATCACAGCACATTCTCTGCTTGGCATTCTTCTCCAGTACAGACCCCCTTCTCCAGGTGACCCACACTTGTCCGAACCAAACAATGACTCTGCTGCTTCTGTGTCCCCAGTCTTCAAAAGAGAGAGACTTTCAAAGTCACTGGCATATGTGGACATAACTTCTGGGGCCATCAGGTTCTTGGGGAAGTCGGGGAGCAGGATGGTGCATCAGAAGGGATCTGAGCTTCTCACTTATTGGTTCATTGCTGTCATCTTGTGCGTTTCACCACCATCCCTTCCCAAGCTTTATTTTGTCTACTATGGTGTATCTTGGTTCTTCTTCTTCTTTTTTTAAATTTCATGGGGCTCAGACTACAGAAACTTTTTTCTGCGCTTATTCCTACAGATTTTGCTTTGCAAATAAGTGTCAGGGTTTTATCTTGCTGCACAATTGTCCCTTGGGATCCAGGGCTCATTTAATTTAATTAGTTATTTAATTATTTATTGGCTTAAACAACAAACATTTATTTCTCCTAGTTCTGAAGGCTGGGAAGTCCAAGGTCAAGGTGCAGAGTTCACGTTATTTAGAGGTTATTATACCTCTTTAGAGATAATAGCCATTCTTTACCTTGTCGCTTAAGTTTGAGCATCTCTCCCTCCCCTGTCCTTGCTTCATCTCCTGCTGGAACTAATAAGTCCTTTGAAGCTGACCTGGTTACAGCGTCTTGATTAATTCCAAGCTACAGCCCTGCCTTGCTGTAATTGCAGCATGCCAAAGCAAAAATCTTAATGATTTACACCAAAATCAGATGCTGGAAAATTGCTTTTGACAATGCTATTGGAGACAGTTTCTCAGGGGCTACGTTTGCAGTAAACAGTACTTAAATGTCGCAGAGCTGTGTCACCTTGGTTTAGGAGAGTCAGGAAATCGACGCTTGGAAAAGTTGGCTGAACACCTGAAGCGAATGAGTATATACATTTTGTTTTGTGATGTTGTATGTGTGTGTGTTGTGCCTACATCGTTTTTAATGTATCAATTTGGATTAGGTTTTGCTTCACATCACATTAAAATCCAATATGAAAGAGTGTTGAGCAACATAGACAGTATTTCTTTCTCCTGTACAAAAAGACGAGAAGTGAGAAGTGCAGACCTACGTGGTTCTCCGAAGTTCTCAGGGAGCAAGGCTTTTAGGTCCCATCAACCTTAGATCGTGTTTTTCACCCTCATGGCCCAAGATGGCTGCTGAGGCTTCAGCCTACGCACACGAATGTCAGGTACATCCAGGAAGCACCAATGAGTGTGCCTTCTGGTGTTTACGGAGCCTGGCCAGAGGTCATAGGACCCTTCAGATGACATTCCATTGGCCAGAGGTCACAGGATCCTTCAGATGACATTCTGTCAGCCAAAACATTCCATGGCTACACCTAGCTTCTCGAAAGGCTGAGAATGTAATCTCTTAGTGAGGCAGCAAGAGGACCTGCCATACTGAATTGTTTTTGAGGAAGAAGGGCTTGATGAATGTTGGGAAATAAGTAACAGTTTCTTTCACACCAGTTGTTGTTTCCCATTATCTTTGACTCCAACTCACCTTCTTAGTCAACTGGTCTCCTGGACACATTTTGCATTTTCCTATGTTTCCTTTGCTCTTGTGGGTTTTTCTCTGCTTGAAAGGAATGTCCTTTGTTGCCTCTAGCTAGTGACAGTCACCTTGCCCATGAATCTTTCTTGGAGTGCTGCCCCAATAGAGCGCTCTCCTGTCTTGGGATTCCTGTAACACATTTTCTCCACCATTTAAATGATATGGATCTCCCCTTACCTTAGATGACAGTCATTTGAATATGCTTATATACATATTTTATGGATATATATTTATTATAGTCCCTGTACTGGACTCCAGAGTTGTCGAGGACCTATTTTAGGCAGGATTGCATCCATAGATATATAAGACTTTGATTTGATCATATTTGCTCACTCAGAAAAATATCTATGGCTACTTGTGCCAGGATGCTGTGGTTGGCAGGTACAATACATCTTTTAGGGGAGACAAGCCTACATGCTTAGAAAATCCCTCGATCTTCTTGGAGAATCATTGCCTTAAATATAACTTAGTACCTTCATTTATGGGAAGGCTTCAACTCCGTGACCCTGTGCAAAGTTGTATACAGAAAAAAAAGTGGATACTGTTCTACTCCTGAAGAAAGTAGAAGCCAAGAGGCTTTAGATTGGCAAAATAATTATTTGATATCTATCAGATATTTTCTTGGAAATACTTTGACTTTAGTCATTTTCAGTTCTGGAAAAACTCATTGATTACTAATTTAGTGGAAAGTCAACCTTGTTGACTTAGGTCTCCTCACCTGTGCTCATTAGATTCTGTTGATAAATTAGATTTAAACGTTGTGTTTTGCCCCTAATTGAACATTTCAGCAGGTTTTAAAACGAATGAACCACATTTTTTCTTTTAGAATTTATTTACAAAGAGTCCCATCCATAGAATAAGAGCTTGCTTTCCTTCCTTGCATTTCCTCCCTAAGGAAACCATGTAATTTAGTGAGTGTTTGTAACAGTTACCGGTCGATCAGAAAGCAGGAGGTGGAAGGCTGGACTCTGCTGCCACACGTTTGCTTGTCTGGTTGGTATTAAAGGCATCGTTTAAAAAGGTATTTTATTGATGAGTTCACTTGATCATCTCCCAGGGACAGGTCAGAACTGAAGGACTGGGTTCATCACCTTGAGTAGGGATTATTAAACAAGGTTTGTGTGTATTTGTGTTTTAGGATCCTTAGGGAGACTTAGGGTAAAACAGTTGGGAGATTTTTTTTTTCCATTCCCAAAAGCTGAATATTTGGGAACTGGATTACATAAATGTTTTCTTTTCTTGAATTTGGCCCTATAAGTGATACATGATTTTTTTTCCCTGTCTGTTTGTGAGGATCCTGCTGTTTTGGTGCCAAATTAAGTGACAGAAAAGAGATGAGAGAAATGTACTTCCTTTTCTGTACAGCCGACAGAACTCACCTTTAGCAATGGAGAATGCTCTTGGGATGCTTTTTATTTTTTATTTTTTGCAAGACAGACTTTGGGTTATGCCTGAATTCTTTCTCTTGGTCGTCTGATGATGACTAGCCCACAGTTAATGAGCTAGGTAGCTACGATTGCAGTTCAGTGTCTGTTTACAGAACACAGAGAAGCTAAATTTGTCTGATATTCTTTATTATATATCATGCCAGAAAACAAGCTTATGTATCTACTGGCAGGGTCATTTTCATACAAAAAAACTCCAGGCATGGGTCCAAATATACATGAAAAACCTTTGAGAATATGAGTTGAGGGGAGATCCCTGTGAAGGCCATTCACTAGTCCTGTTGATGCTGGTGGTTTATGACTGGCTGACCTTGGGACTGGAGGAAGTCAGGTAGGGCTGGAACTATCAATAGAAGAGAGTCAGAAGTCACGGCCACAGAGTGTGAGGAAAGGAGGACGGAGGCCAAGACACAGTATCATAATAACTGCATCCCCTCTTGTGACCTGGGAATCAGAAAATTTGTACTTGAAGGAATCTGACAGATCGCAGTCTGCTCTTCTCCATTTTCAACTGGGGAATCAATCAGAGATTCAGATGTTTAAGTGACTTTCCCCAATCCAGACATCAAGCTGTGACCAGAACACAGCCACCCACCTCGCCAACCCCACCTCACCAACCCCTTTCCCACCAATATTGTTCTCTCTGGACACTGTCTTTGGGTGGCACATTGCTCATGGCTGTAGCGAAAAATTGTCCAATAGGAAACAAAGAGCCTCATCATTCAATGACTATCTACTGAGGGCCAACTACATGCCAGGCTCTGCTCTAGGCAACGATGCTTTTAGAGCGACGTATTTGTGTTCTTCATTCCCCCCTCCGTGACTTTCCTTTCTTCTGACACTTTATCGGCACCTCTCTGAGACTCATTTTCACTATTATGTCAGTTTCCTATTAGTTCTTGAAGGAGTGGGGGGTGGGGTGCCGGCAGTTTCAGGGGTTGTAAATGATCACTCCTAATCTTGTATTAAAAATGTCCAAAATGCCCATATAGGTTTGTTTTTCAGAAAATCAGTGTCTTTTAGAAGATCAGACGGGTGTAATAGAGTTTCACAGAGGAAGGAGAACCAATACATCTTGGTTGTATTTAGTTGCGAAAGCTGTCTCCTGAATAAGAATTTGCATTTGGAGGTCTCAATAAATTTGAAAAAGGCAAAGGGGTTGGGAGTGAGCTTGGAACAAAATATCTTTTATATCATGGAAAGCAGATAGACAATTACTTTTCCCCCATCAAGTAAATATTATGCTATTTATTTTTCTAGGACTTTTACTCTATTCCAAGTGAAATATTATCTTAGCATTTTGCAAATAACCAAAGGTAAGCACTCTTTATTTCTATCTGCTGCAGAGGAAAATGTACCTCTACCACTTCAACTTGACGAGAAATTTAAATATTGCATTGATGGAGTTATGATAGCAGTTTATTTTGTGTAGAAATAAGCCATTTTCATAGCTCAGAGTTTGAAATTAGAATTATCTTTTTGAAGACTTTTCCTATAGATGAGACAATTAGCTACCATTCTGACGTCACAGTCTGCAAACATCCTTTGATGTTCATCTTCAGAAAAGCACTAGAGCCCTGGCTGGTGTGGCTCAGTGGATTGAGTGCCGTACTATGAACCAGAGGGTCACTGGTTTGATTCCCAGTCAGGGCACATGCCTGGGTTGTAGGCCAGGTCCCCAGTAAGGGGCGCATGAAGGGCAACCATACATTGATGCTTCTCTCTCTCTCTTTCTCCCCCCCTTCCCTTCTCTAAAAATAAATAAAATCTTTAAAAAATAAATAAAAATTAAAAAGAAGAAAAACACTATAAGTAATAACATAACTTGTTAATTCTACATAGATTTAGCCTTCGTAGGAGAACACTTAGGATGCAGGATTAGTTGTTTCCTCGCTAGAAATTGCATTAACCAACTCAGAATGGGGGAATGGGTTTCTGCAAAGAGGGATTGTATCCTGCTCCTGTGACAGGCATCTTTCACAAGGAAGATGATCATGTAGAGAAGGGGAGCTTGGTGTGGCTCACTATAACTTCACGTATTTCTTTTATATCTGATACATTTACATTTAATTGACTTTTAAAGCTCTCTCAATATTTTCCAGTCTGTTTTAATGATGTCCCCCAAAATAGGGAAGGTTATTTTGTTACGGGTAGACATGGTATATAGAATAATGACCTCCCGACCCCCACACCAGCCCCCAGAACCTGTGAATATGTTATCCTACTTGGCAAACAGGATTTTTCAAATGTCATTAAGTTAATTACCTTGAGATGGGAAGATGACTTGGGGTTATGGGGGCAATCTAATTATGCAATTCTTTTAAAAGAACCTTTCTAGACTGTGATCAGAAAGAGATGTGGTAATGGAAGAAGGGACAGAAAGTTGCTATGTTGTTGACTTTGAAGATGGAGGACACAGGCCATGAACCAAAAATGCGGGCAGGTGTTAGAGCTGATAAAGGCAAGGAAATGGATTACGGTACACGAGAGTCTGGGAGGGAACGCCGCAGTCCCGCCCACACCTTGATCAGTCTGGTGAGGCCATGTTAGACCTCTGACCTCCAGAACTGGGAGATGATACATGTGTGTTGTTTTAAGTTACCAGATTTGTGGTCATTGGTTACAGCAGCAACAGGAAACTGATACAATAGCAATTCGATTTGATAAGAGAAGACGAAGCTCTGAAACCAGGATGACCCTTCAGAATTGCCCCAAATTGAGGTGAGGAGCTGGGCCTTTATCCCTCTGTGTAGAGCAGTTACTGGATTTGAACTGTCTGGAAATGTGGTTGCTAGATCTAGCAAGTGAAAATACATGGTGCCTAGTGAAGTTTGAACTTCAGACTAACAATGAATAGATTTTTAGTACATGTGCACCACATGCAATATTTGGGGCATGCCTACACTAAAAATTATCTGTTGTGGATCGGAAACTCAATTTTTACTGGATGTCCTGTATGTCATCTGTCAATGCTACCAGGGAAGGGAGCAGACCATTCAGAGAAGGAAAGATCATTTGCTGGGGCACCTGGAAAGGCCTCTGAAAGAAAATGGTATGGGAGCAGGTCCCTGATGGCAGCTAGATTTGGATGTGCAGAGATGGACAGCCCTGGAGAGTGCTCCAAGGCTGCATGGAGGTCGCTGTGCATTTGGGCCAGGCATGAATTGCCTCAGGAGAGGTGATTTCCAAAGAGGCTGGCAGGTGAGAGAGAAGGTGGGCAGCAGCCCCAGCCGTTGGAGGCATAAGTCCTCCAGTCCTGCAGGGGGACCTGTTTGCACATGAGAGCATCCATCGCAGGCACGGATCACTTCCCAGTTTGCATCACCATTAGTTGCCAGTGTGGGAGTCCCATAGATGGGCAGGGCTTTTATGAAACAAATAACAGTATTTGGTGGGGATAAAACTGGGAGATTTTGAGGTGCTTCTGTCTCACTTAAAAAATAATCCCACTTCCATATCACCTAGATGAATGACATCCCCTGCCCCCATCCCCTAAAGAAGGAAAAAGTTATTCTCCTAGATGCCAAGTATATGGTCTTATTGTCCAGAACCAGGATGAACTTGACAACTGATTCTGGTATATAATAGTTTCAGAAAGCATAGGTACTGAACAATTGTTATCAAGCTAAAGTTCTCATATTTGTAAATGTCCCTTGATATTTAAGTCCCTTATGGAAAACCTCCCTATCTAGCAAATAAACTTATATGCTTTTTCAAGAATATATTTTACAGTTACAATGCACTAAAAGGTTATATTACTTTATGGGAGTCTTACTAAGATGTTGTATCCTTCAGAAGAACATTTGGGTATCCTGCTTTATATTTTTTCTAGGCTAAAATCTTGCTTATTTATAGAGAGAGGGGAAGGGAGGGAGAAGGAGAGGGAGGGAAACATCAATGTGTGGTTGCCTCTCATATGCCCCTAACTGGGGACCTGGCCTGCAACCCAGGCATGTGCCCTGACTGGGAATTGAACCAGTGACCTTTTGATTTGCAGGCTGTTAGTCAATCCACTGAGCTACACCAGCCAGGGCTCTGGGCTGAAATCTTAATGACTATTAAGGGATAGCATAAACATTTGGGGCCATCATCATCAAATTGTCTATATGTTAACATGAACACCTGATCTTTTTCTGAGAAAAATCTTGTCTCTGGCTGGAGGTTATCCCTTGGCCTGTCTCTGCAAGTATCAACTTATCTTCAGGCACATGCCAGTTTTAGACAACTTGTTCTAATTTCTAACCCAGGTTAGCTGAAGCAAGCCCTACAGCCATGCACTTTACAGGAACATAGAATACTCTATGAACTGCTGTCAGGAAATGTAATCCCAACCTATAGCTTCATTATAATGATCAAATCTATATTTATAAAGGGTTACCCAGAAATAAGCAGGTTATTGATTTCTTTGGATGTTATGAAATTCCTATCTTGAGTCCTGAAAGCTACATCCTTCTACCACATTGTTTTGACTTTCATAGAATTGCCTTTAGTAAATTGTTTCAATTTTCTCTTTTGGTTACCTTGAAGAATCTTCAACAAAAGAGTTCTGTGAATTCTGCTAATAATATATTGATGATAATGATAGTAATGATTATTTATTATATGATGATAATTCATGAATTTATTCATTCCAGAAATAGATATTGAGTCATCTCTCCATGCCAGGTATTCTGTTAAATTCTGGAAATGCTGATGAATGAAAGAGACAAAATCTCTGCCTTCCCTGAACTTGTATTTAAGTTAGTGGGGGTAAGACATGTAAAAAAAGGTGAAATGTAAATTGATGATGAGTGCTGTGGGAGTAATAAAAACTAGGATGTGGATGGGGAGTTGAGACTTTAAACAGGCGGCCGTTGAAGGCTTCTCCAACGCTGCCCCATATGACGCACACGTTTTGCATCAGGATGCTGCTCCTGATTTCATCCTGTGAAGATGTTGTTCATTATATTACACCGTGACCTCTTTATGAGGACCCGTGGGAGAACTTTCCCTTTGGTGGTAGAACTAGCAAGAGTTGGGCTTCTCCTGAGTAACTGGTTTCCTTTTATCTCTGAGCAACCAGAATCATGTAACAGATCATGTTTACCTCTTTATTTAGGCTACAAGGAAACTTAAAACTTTGGCATGAACAGGGAGTACTGACCTTACCCTTGGCTTTGTCTTAGGTTTTCTACTTCGTTTCAGCCTTTGTCCCAATTGACTCACCTACTTATTTTAAATTTTACTTTCCGTTGTTGCATTTATTTTGGTAAGCTTCCTTAAATGTTTTTTTTTTTTTAACAAGGTGAGGCATGAATAAAAATAAATACCCAAATGCTTGCATGTCCACACCCACATACACGTACATAAATAACCAAATCATCATGTGAAGATGTAGTAACTCTTCTTTACTCCACTGAACTTTGGACCTGGAGTTCTCATTTGAAAAAGCTTTTCATGCTCCATGGGACCTTGCTCAGATGGGCAGTCAGTACTTTTTATGGAATAGCAGTTTTCATAGCAGTTACAATTTCAATGAGAAAGATATTCAGGAATATCTTAAGAGTTTTTCTATTTGAGTATCAAAGCATATTTTGGTTTAGTTTCCTAAATAATGATATTCAAATTATCATATACTTTTCACTATGAATGTGTGGGGCAAATCTGGACCATGAGTGATAGGTAATTATGACTCTGAAACCGCCGTCTAAAAGTTAGCAGTCAGTAAGGTTTTAGTCATCCCTGCATGAGAAATTGAAAACTCTCATTCTCTCTCCAGGGAAACCCAGCCTCACCGAAACTTATGTACAATTACAGAGGAGTCACGGGGACTCCAAAGCCCATCCGTCAGCCATCCCTGGGTTATGAATGCTCATTGCATATTTTTCTTTTTAAGTGATACTACATGTTTTTAATTCCAGCACCAAGGGAGAGCTATTTTTCTCATTTGGACACATGTATCTTTGATCCTTGTATTTTCATTTTTTAAAAGGTGTTGAGCTTACAGTATGGATATGATTTTGTATCTTGTTTTTTACTTGTTTACCAACATATAAGAAGTAGTTCTCGATGGAAGGAAAAACTCTTTGTACATATTATTTCTATTAGTAAATATATACATATATACACCAAAATGTTATACAACCATTATACATTATGTATAGAATAAAATGTGCTTAATCATTTTTCTAACGTTGTGAATTTAATGTATCCCTCATCTTATTTGCTATAAAGTTGCTATGACAATCTTGGAACAAAACCTATTTTAATATATCCAAAAATTTCCTCAGGATTTCTAGATGGAGAGTTACTAGGTGCAAATGTGTATCATAACTAAAACAAATGATATATACATCCAGAGTGTTTTTCAGAATCTCTCTTCCAATTACATGGGACCAGCATGCGTGAAAATGCCTAACAAAGTAGTGATTTTATCTCAGTCTTGCCAGAATTGAGTAGACCCGTTAAAAACAGAATTAATGAGACAAACCTAACCCCTACTTTAATTTGCTAGGTAAAAACTGCTGCCATTTTTACTTTAATTTGCATTTCTTTGATTACTAATGAAGTTTATTTTCTAAAAAATGTTTTCAAGACCTTGCCTTTTCTCTGTAATGAGTGATCATGTGTTTGGTTCACTAATATACCGAGGGGTGTTTTCTTTATTTATTGTTAAGGTATAGTTTATACAACAAATTCTTAGTAAAATTTAGTTCTTTTTCCTGTAAGGGCTACCTTTTGAAAGTTTATTCCTAGGCATTACACCCTTTTTTTTTTTTTTCTGTTGCTGTGATGCAAAAGGAAATTTTCTTTGATTAAATTTTTAAGTGGTGATTACTGCCATACATGGAGGCGATAGTTTTTTACATGTTTAGGTTCCAATAGATTTTCACATGTTTTATGTTCCAATACATTTCAATGGATTCCCTTTGAGTTTTTAGGTCTAGTACCATTTCTTGTTGGTAATATGAAAGAGAGATTCCTCTTTTCTAAGATTTATGACTCTGCTATTCAATGTCTCATACTGGTTAAAGCTTTCAGAATGTTAAATAACGGTGATGATATAGGGGAGCATTTACTTTGTTTTTTATATTAATGGTGACATTTCTAATATTTCATTATTAAGTATACTAGCGACAGGTTTAAGATAAATTATTAGGGGTAAGCTTAGAATTTTTTAAATGCCTATTCTGCATATATCATCATAACTTTATGGCTTATTTCTTACTGTTTTATTGGTTTGATACTTTTTATCTCTTAGTATTGAATCCTTTTTGTATTTGGGGGACACATTTTATTTGATTTTGATGAATTATTCTTTTAAAGTTAAACTAAATAGAATTTGCTAATATTTCATTTAGAATTAGCATACTAATATGAAACTAGTATACAGTTTCTGTTTAAAACTTATTTGTTAGGTTTTGAGGTCAGTGTTGGTTATGCTGGATTCACAAAATGAATTGGGTCACTTATAATCTTTTTCTATGGCCCGAAAAGAAATTATGTAGCCTGGGAATTATCTGTTCCTTTCAAGTATTTGGCCATGTGGCTATAAAATGCTTTAATTTAGGCCAGTTATGGAAAATGATTATTTGATAACTTTCAGTTTTTCTGTGGTTATTGACCTCTTTTGGCTAATATTTTTAGAATCAGTGTTGGAAGATTACATTTCTCTTACCTCCATTTTTTTTCCCCCTCACACCTACAATACTCTACAATTTAATTTATTAGGTTCATGTCTGATAGGATGTTAGTGTGAGTTACACTTTATTTAATGTAAAATGATCCGTAGTCCAATTTAATGACTTTTTGCCTTGACGTCTTTCTGCTTTGGTAATTACACCGCTTCACCTGATTACTCACATCTTTTATCCTTTCCTCTCTCTCCCTTTCTTCCTCGTTTCTTCCCCTTTCCTTCTCTTACCTTTTGCTATTTTTCTGATATGGCAGCAACTGGCTTACTGAAATCTGTGAAATGGAGGGGACACAATTAAGAAGAACTTTATTTCTCTGTTTTCTGCCATCAAGTGGATGATATCTTGGGCCAAAATGCCCATCCCACTCTAAGGTAAAACTCAAATCTCTCATCCAATTGCACTTCCACCCTCCCCCGCCCCTCTGTTACCCTAATTTCAGGACACTAATGGACAGACAAGGTCTATTTTCTTCTCTTATTAATTCTCCCTTGTTTCGCTTCCTTTTGTGGCTCTTCTGGGGTGGGGGGAGGTGCGTTGGGGTTGTGTATGTAGGAGAAGTGATAAGAGAAAAATGCAAAATCTGAAAAATGTTTTTTTTTATTTTCCATATAACTGACCTTGTGTTGTAGTCATCTCTTAGCCAACACCATCTTACCTTAGACACTTCCGGTGTGGTAGGGCGTTGTATTAGTCAAGGCTCTCCAGATAAACAGAACAAATAGGGTGCGTGGGTATGTGTGTGTATGAGAGAGAGAGAGAGGGAGGGAGAGAGAGAGAGACAGAACATATGTGAGAGGAATTGATTTTAAAGAATTGACTCACATGACAGTGGAGGCTGGCAAGTCCAAGATCTGCAGGGTAGACCAGCAGACCGGCACCCAGGGAAGCGCTGATGTGGCAATGTGAGTGCCAAGGCAGTCTGCTGGCAGGTTCCTTCTTCCTGAGGGAGGTCAATCTTTTCTCACAAGGCCTTCAGATGATTGGATGAGGCCCACTGACATTATGGAGGACAATCTGCTTTACTCAAAGTCTACTAATTTAAACGTTCATCTCATCTAGAAGTATTTTTGCAGAAACATCTAGAATAGTGGTTGAGCAAACATCTGGGTACCGTGGCCTAAGTATTCAAGCTGACACACAGAATTAGCCGTCGGAGACCCACCGCACAATTCTACTGTCATCTTGTGACTTCTGCCCATAAATCTTACCCTAGCAGTTTTGCTTTTCTCTGTGGGGATTTCTCACCCTAGCCAGCCATCCTCTTTGGAGGGGCATCTTCAAGAACACTCAAACCTACCTGCATTCTCTGTGCCTCTTGGCCCATAGGACACACTTCCATCCTTGTCTTACCACACTGTTGCCTCTCTGCTTCTTTTCCATTCCACGCTACTCTGGCCAGGCTCTAGCATGCAGAATTCTCCAGAGGAGCACCTGACACGTGTCCCTTGTTTTTGTAAGCCAAAACCTCCAGTGACACACATCTAACTTCAGAGAACTTTCTAACTGCAGGTGCCTCTCTGCTCTGATGCGAACATCAGGATGTGCTGACCAGGTCCTGCTGTTCAGGATGTTAAGTATCAGACAAGGGGCTGAGATGTATGCAGATCTCCTCTTCTTAAAGGCACCCCCAATCTCTCTAAACGATTTCTGTGAAACTGGGGAATGGTGCTCTCTCCCCTGCAGCACAGGCGGGAGAGAAGCCTCAGCACATTTTCCCAATGGGGGCTGCTCTAAAATCTCCCCCAGCTCCTCCAAGCGCTCTTTGAATTGTTTTTCTTTTAGGGGGGTCGGTAAACAGGTTGGGCTTGGTGGTCATAGCCACTTGTAAGCCCTGTAGGCCATATGTGAGCTCCTTGCTGTGCTCTTTAGAATCTGGCCGTACAGAGCTTCTAACACGCTCAGCTTTGGGGTTCTAAACAAATTCTGAGGCAACAGGAAAAACTCCAATTCAAAATCAGGATCATTGCTATGTCTTGTATTTTTAATCTTTCTTTATTGTTTTTTATTCCGCTCTAACTTTTATGAATATAGATGTGTTTTAAAATAGTCTCATTTGAGAAAAAACTCCTTTTCATGAAAAAGCAGATCATCTTTACCCTTTTCAGCACCCACCTGTATTTGGGTTTTCTTGCTGCTTATTTTTTCTATTTTTGTCTCCTTGTGCTTTCTGCTGTATTGGACCACATGTACTAAGTATTTATTTTGCCTTCTGTTGTGCTTTTGAAATGAAGTATTTGACATCTTTGGAGAAGGGATCGATCTTACTGATACCTGTTTCTCCCTTTGTGGAAGTTAAGGGCGGACTGACAGCTGCGGACCCCTTCCGATGTTTGAGGAGGAATGTAGTATACCTACATGTTGACATCACTATCTTTTCCCACGCTCCACTTCCAAGGCTGGCTGCTTTACATTTTTATAAAGGGCCATCTTTTTCTTAAATACCAATTATTGTTTTAACCATGGAACTTCTCTTTTAAGACTTCCTGGTAGCTTAGACTTTGAACTGAAGTTTTCAAGCATTTTAAGAACACCTAATCAATTTTTGTGCTCACCACCGGTCTAGTGGTTATAGTTTTTCCTTTCTTGCATTTTTAATTTTGGTTCCTCCCTTGCTACTTTATATTGTGTTTTTGAGTAACTTTTTTTGTATAGCTAGGGAGATCTTCCTGGTTTTTCTTGTCTGTATTTTACATCAGAATGAGGTTTTTCTATATTTTGAACTCTTGAGTCAAAACAAGAATTCCCTCAAGATTCTACAAACGTGGTTTCACTGTACTCCAGTATTGAGTATTTCCAAGAAAATTTAAGGTCAGCTTAATATTTAATTTTTAAAAAAGATTTTATTTATTTATTTTAGGGAGGGGAAGGGAGGGAGAAAGAGAGAGAGAGAAACATCAATGTGTGGTTGCCTCTTGAGCGCTGCCTACTGGGGGCCTGGCCTGCAATGCAGGCATGTGCCCTGACTGGGAATTGAACCTGCGACCCTTTGGTTCCCAGGCCCATGCTCAATCCACTGAGCTACGCCAGCCAGAGCTTAATATTTAATTGTATCTTTCTGACTCAAAGTGTCTAGTATTTTTCTTTTCCGTTGACATTTAAAACTTTTACTAGGTTAGACCTAAGTGTAGATCTTTGTAAAATTAATTTCTTAGGAATAGTTAGTTTGTTTTTAAATTTTTGGATTGGGCATTCTGACTTGAGGACATTTTCCACATTGAGGGATTGTACTAACAGTATTCATTAAAATATTTAAAAATAGAAATGAACAAAACTCATATCTCCAACTTTTAAAGCAATAAACAGTGTTTGTTAGATCAAAAATTGAACAATCGAGAGACAGAAAAGTGTACATGCAGCGTTTATCCCAGATTTATGTTAGCAGGTTGTCATTTGATTCTCTTGGCTCTGCTCTTTCCTAATCCTCTGTAAGCTTTATTCTCAGCATCCCTTCACAGTTAAGTGACATGGTTGCCTGCCGTTTCCAGGGCTATAGGCTTCCTTACCCACATCTAGGGGAAGAGAAGGCATCTGTTCTCACATTTATTGCATAAAAGGCCTGTGTTTCATTCTGATTGGATAATCGTAAGTCGCGTGCCTGTTCTGAACCAATCACAATGATGGGAGGCTTAGGCGGTCTGGATTTAGATGAGTCAACCTTTTTTCATTTCTGTATCACCTCTCTCATTATTTGTATTTCTTACATCTTTCTTTTGTTTTCATGGGAGACTTTCTTGAGTTTGTTCTGCGCTTTGCTGAGCAGATTTTCTTCTTTATCAGTTTTGCTTTTTATGGCCTCCAACATGAATGTAAGTGCAATTTCATTAAAACTTATATTAGTTTTTAGGCACTTCCCTTTTATATCTGCTGTTATTTCAATCTGTTCTCTTCTATGGGCTCCCTGTACTTTATTTTTTTCCCCTCTGAAGCTCTCTCTTTGTATTTGATGGGGAGATACTGTAAAGGAATTTAAAATATATACTGTGCTGTATAAAAAGGTGAATGTGCTTAACGCCACTGAACTGTACACTTAAAATGATTAAAATGGCAAGTTGTATGTTATATATTTATGACAATAAAAATATATTCTTTTTCCTATAGAAAATAATTTTTAATGTGTATTCTCCCTCTGTGTATTTAGAATAGTGTTTTCTTTCCTTTGTACTAAAATATTTTGTTAGTTTAGATGTTTTGTGTATTGCTTATTTTTCTGTCAACTTATCTCCAGCGTTGGCAGCATTTATCCTCGTTTGGTTTTGTCAAAAATCCGGGTCCACTCAGTGTCCCCAGTATCTTTCTTAGTAAAAACGCCTCCTCCTCTCTGATCCAGACCTGGAGTGCTTCCGTATTCGGAATCCCCAGAACCAATTTCAGATTTTGGTAGGAACTGCCTGGGTTCTTCTGTTCTTCCAACTCCTACTTACTTAATTAAGAGGAAGACACAGTGTTGCACTCTCTTGCATGAAGGCAACTGTTTAGATATGGGAGACCACGCCCAGTGCACGCACGGCTGCCAGGAACGCTCCCTCTACTTTTGTCTGTGGACCGTTTCTGAAGATATCTGCAATCCAGGGTAAAACGCGCTGCAGTCAGAGCCTCCACTTGCTGGTGTGTTGGGAACCGAGACCTGTGTTTCTCAATACAAGTGAGAGAAAGGTGGAGGCAGCGTGGAGGTCACGAGCCTGGTCAGGCAATCATCCTTGGGCGCCGCGGGTGCCTGGGTGCATGGGTGGGGGGCGTGGACTGCTACAGTTTCTGGTCACTGTCGCTGCTGTGAGCCGACATCGGGACAGACTGTAAGAGTGAGCACATTTTTTTCCCCTGATTTTTCAAATTTACTTGATACTGTCGTAGGGGTTCTAGTTCAGAGATCTAAATTTGTTTTAGTCAAGAATAATTAAAAAAAAAAATTCCCATCGACTCTGCAACCGCTGCAAATGGCTCTGGCTTTGGTCCAGTTTTCTTTAAAGGCTGGAAATATCTTTCTTGCCAGACCTGCGGGTAGAAGGAGGATAGTATAATTACTTAGAAGAAGGCTGGGTTAGAATCTGGGGTGCAGACTAAAACTGGAAACAAAGGGAAAGCCTGGCAGCCCAGTAGGAAAGTGGGGCGGCGTTCAAGCCACCTGGCAGGCCCCCCGAATCGGCGCTGGTTTCAGAGCTCGGATCTGAGCTGAGGGTGCAGGCAAGGGCCCACGGTGACAGCTAGTGTTCTCATGGGCTCTGAATAAGATGTGCCTGTGGAAAGAACGTGGAAGTGTGCGACAGACCCCAGAGGGGGTTATTAATGCCATTGTCCTTGTTGAGGAGCAATCGCCCAATCTGTTTTCCTTGTTTAGGAGAAAACGGGAGGAAGTTTAGGAAGCCTGCCAGTTGTGCTGATGAAGTTGGTCGGGATCCAGGCGGCACTTATAGGCGCTGCGGAGCCCAGAAGAGGCAGGTGCAGGCGGTCTTGAGTGGGGCCCAAGGGGCGCGGGGTCCAGCGGGGAGCTGCAGTGTGGCAGGGGGTGGACCCAGGCAATGTCTACCCCCCAAAATACACCCAAAGACGAGATAACATAATTTTGAATACATAGTTCTGGTTACAAGAAAGCAGTATCGTGTGTCAGAAATGAAGACGTAAAATCAGTATTAGGAACACTGATGTGTCTGTCCCTGGTATGGGGCCGGGTTGAGGCGAGGGTTTCTGTCTTGGTGACCGCAAGCCTGAGGGAAGTGGTGTGGTGTGAAGGAGGCCCTTGCATGAAGTAAAAGCCCTCCGAGAACCGCATGCTTCAGGCAAATAGCATCTAGAAAACAAACCGTCCACCATGGTGGGGAGAGGAAGTTATGTCTCTTGGCCTGAACTCTGGACTGATAAAAGAAAATTCTTTTCAGGAGAACTCATAACTCAGGCCTGTATCTCACAAACTATTGTGGTCTCAAAATCCCTAAAGTGAAAAATAATTAATACCCCTGTGTATTGATTTCCCTGGGAGGCCTGGTAGTAGCAAATAGAAAACTACTTTGAAAATACACTCCCATAACCGGGCCCACAGGTTTCTTGTAGAAAAGTCAAATCACTCTAGCTCACAGTCAAAATCATAAATTATGTGATAGAGGGGAGAGCAAACAGTACACAGGGAAGGCAGAGTCCCTACACTCAGTGCAATCATCTGAATGAGAACACCAAATGAACATTTATAAGGAGTAAAGAGATAAAAGGGAAAATCTATGTAAATGAGGAGCATAACACTGAAAAAATAATAAAAATATTTGAAAAAGAACTGAATAGAAATTCTAGAAATGAAATTTTAGGCAATGAAGGTAAATGCAAGGAATGGGTTCAACATCGGATCAGACGCTGCTGGAATGAGACCTACTAACCTGGAAGGCGGAACTGAGGACATCGTCCGGAATGCTGCCCCCAGAAACACAGCGACGGCAATACGTGAGAGAGAGGTTAAGAAGCACATTGTATGTAATAAGAAGATACAGAGTACACCTGCATATAATGAGAAGATACAGAATATATCTAACAGGGTTTCCAGAAGAAAATAAATAGAGGAAGAGGAAATACTGGAAGAGATAATGGCTGAACAGTTTTCAGAACTGATGTAAACATCCACATTTAATAAGTGTAACTGATCCTGAACAGGATGAGTCAGAAAAGAAATTACATGGCACCGCTGTGAGGGACTGTCAACGTACAGAGAAGATCGCAGAAGCGGCCAGAGAGAAGTAAGAGCTGCCACCCTCAAAGAAACAGACTTTCGCACACAGAAGTTTTCTCAGAAGTACTGATAGACATCAGCAGACAACGGAATATTCTTTTCAATACTGCCAAGGAGAATAGATAGAATACAGAATCAGAGTGACCAACATCCCAGGTGGTCCAGGACTGTCTTGGTGTTAGCAGCGAAAACCCCCTGCCCTGGGAAATCGCCCCGTTCAAGGCCAGCTGGGACAGTGAGCACCCGCCACTGCTCCGGTAGCTGAACTGTCACTGGAGAGTGAGTGCAACAATGACATCTGACAGAGGCCAAAAGAGTCCACTTCTCAGAGGTCATTGCTCAAAGAGTCAGATAGAACCATTGAAGAATAACCAACAAAGCACAGGATTTGGCAGAAAAGAAAACTGATTCCAGATAAAGGGAATGGGATATCGAGCAATGGGGCACCAGTGAGGTAGCATATTGATGGATGCAAATAAGCATTGGCTGTACGGAGTAATAATTAAGATGACTGAATTTGGGAGGAGGAGGAGGAGGAGGAAGGTGAGGGGCGGATAAGAAAAGAGGAGAAGGAGAGGAAGGGGGAGAGATGGGGAGGGGGGAGGGAGAGGAGGAGGAGAAACAGAAGAAAACCCTGACAACAATAACATGTAAGATGCTGGGTCGGGAGATACAGAAGTTAAACTTCCCAAAATCTTTGAATTTATTAAGATGAAGATAGGACTATTGGCTAGCTCTATACTTTGTTATGTATGCAGGTTAAAAATCTCTGGTGTCCCTTCCTCTTTTCTTCCTGAATAATGCCGTTTTAAAGCTATTAGGACAAGATTGGCATCCATGTCAGGTGTACAGCTGCCCCTCACGGAGGCTCCGGGTGGGGTGACAGAGCCCAGCAGAGTAAGGGGGGCATCCATGCCGTGGGTGGCATGGTGCAGGCTGTGGAAGCCCGAGCAGGGCGTGGAGGGCGTCTGCACAGGGGCTGTCCGGTGGGGGGAGTCGGGACCAGGCCAGGGGAGGAGGGAGTTCACGTGGGGTGAGGTGGCAGTCTGCATGGTGTTGACATTGAGTCTGGGTGAGTAGGGTGTCCACATGGGAGTGGAGATTGAGAATTTACATAGCGTGTTCAAACAAATACCTTAAAGATAATTGGGAACTAGGTATATCTTTGTCAGAGAGAAGGAGAGAATTATAGAGTAGAAAGGCACACAACTATGAAGAATCCTGTCGCGGCGGAATTGGAATCGGAGGTATCGGTGAATCCAGGGTCTCCTGTATAGACAGATACAGGACTAAACACAGATTTGAGTGAGGTGTGTACCCCAGGCATACGTGGATTTCTCGGTTCACTCTACTGGGATGGCCTAGGGGCCATGCTGGAAGCTCATCTCAGATGATTCTGGAAAATTCATATTGTACAATACCTAACAACTTTTCTATAAGTTTTAGATTGTTTAAAAAATTTTAAAAGCGTTCTTCAAATTTTTTTTTCTGGCAACATTGTGGACGAGATGTCCCAAGAAAACCCTTCCAGAACCAGATAATTAAAATGCTGAATATAAAACAGAAGGAAACAACTTTTTAAAGCATGCAGTAAAAAAAACCAGAACCATCCAGAGACCAGAAATGTCAAGAAGGCATGATTCCTGGGAGTGAGTGAGCTCTGGAACGCTAGTTTCTCCAGGTCACTGTTGTCCTAGAGCCTCAGCTTTATTGGGTCACACATGGGAAATGGCTTGGCGCCCGAGAAAGGAGGGAGGTCTGATTAGTGACCTGAACCTACTAAGGGTAAAAAAAAACTTCCCCATGGAAGGAGACTTACCTGTCTCTGTCTTGGCAAAGTACAGGGTGCAATAATAATTTTTAAAATCTGAGAATTCTTGCCCTGGCCAGCTGGCTCAGTTGGTTGGTGTGTTGTCTCGTACACCAAAAGATGGTGGGTTCGATTCCCGGTCAGGGCACATACCTAGGTTGCGAGTTTGGTTCCTGGTTGGGGCACATAGGTGAGGTAACTGATCAATGTTTCTCTCTCACATCGATGTTTCTCTCTCTCAAAAGTCCATAAACATATCCTTGGACGATTTTTAAAAATCTGAGAATTCTTAATCATCACCTTACACTCCAGGGGTTTGGGGCTTAAAGCCACAGCATCTGTGTGCTCTGAAAAGTTGCCAGGTGAAGGTTGAGTTTAGAGTGTTCCTGGTTCAGGGTTATGCAGTTAGCCAGGTTTTCTAAGATGCAGGTCTTGAAGCAAGGATTTAAAGTGCTGAGGCTTATTTGGGACTAAATCCAGGGCCGCTGGACTGAAGGAGAGGGCACCAGGCGAGGGAACCTGGGGAGCTGCGCTGGGAGGTCCTGCCACGCCAGCCACTGCTTGACAATGACGCCTGCAGAGCCCCAGCTGGTGCTCGGCAGTCAGGTCGCCTCCACACGGGGAAAGGGACCTGACTTCCCCGGCTCCTCCCGTCTCCTGTGTGCCTCTGGGAAGGCAGCCACCCCACACTTCCAGGTGGAGTCCTCTGGTCCCCCAGCTGGTGTTTAGGATGCTAGGTCCGTGCTCCTCATTGGGGTGCCTCGTTTGAATCTAGAAGTGGTGGGAGAAGCCAGAAACCACGCGTGTGTGACTAATGGTCCGGGGCACGTGACAGTGATGAAGGGACGGTGCAGGCACACACAGGACAGGTTCTGCTCAGCCGCTACACGGGGCAGCTGGTCCAGAAGGCAGGCGAGGGAACGTAAGCACATGTGAGACATTAGGCTCTGCTAAGTTCCTCCTGGTGGCCAATCAGATCCAATCACCCTGGATTGGATCTTATTTTAGGCTTCCGGCTATAATACTGAGGCTCCGTTTTAATTTTTTTTTTTAAACAAGGTATGCTAATTTCTTCTTAGAGAAGAGAGGAGCACGCTGTCTTCAGAGAGGTAGCCAATTGTGATGTCTTGGAAGATATGAGGCAAAAGTTCAGCGATTCGTGCCTGCTGGTCCCGCCACCGTGGTTGGTCTTGATGATGTACTGCCTCACTCTCCCTTCACGACCACGCACTCCGGATTCCCCCCTGTTTGGTCAGCAATTACACTGGTTGGGTTACTGGCCCGGTGTGCTGGCCCTGACCTTCACCTGAACTTGGCGCTGCTCCGCCCTTGCTGGGTTGTGGTTTGTAGCGGATGGCTTTGTGTCCTGCTAATGGACCCTTAAGCCATTCACCTCTGCAGACGGAATGCTGCTGTCTGGGAACACCTGCAATGTCTGTGACTGAAGGACCACACTTGCCAAGAGCAAAGGTGAAGGGTCAGGAAATGGATGCCTGTGCAGCAGCTCCGAACCATGGACGGCCCTGGAGATGATGGGTAAAGACGCAGGTCCTTGCGATTTGGCTTAGTGTGTTCTCCACGGACTCAGCGTGGCCCGGCAGAACTTCACTCCAGTGGCCCACGTGGCAAATCGGTTGAGCACACTGGCTTTCCACTTCCTGTCTGGCTTCTCACTTCCCTCCTGGTGTGTTCCAGACTTACTCGCACGTAAACTGCTTGCACGCAGATCCCCGTGTGAGTTGCTGGGGAACCCACATTGAGACGTATCTGGTGCACTTGCTCATTGACAGTTAATACTGGGCGTGGTAGGACAATGAGATCAGTGAGTCTCCCTGTTTCAGACATACCCGAACCTGCTCCCGTTATGGAGGGGCAACCCTGGTTCCGCCTCAGCATCCGTGTCCATTCGCCCCCAAGCTCACACACGCACCCAGCTCACTCCTGGGCCTGCTGGCCACTGCAGAGCCTGCTGGCCTTGTGGCAGGGCAGCTTTCCTTCAGTGGAGATCTTGCTCATGTCCCCTTTCTGAGGAGAGCCAGTACCTCTAAATCCTTTGAAGTCCAAATTTGGGGTCAAATTCCACAAGTGGGTTATTGAGCACTGTTATGAGAGGGGCTGCTTTTGATCTCACTCCTTGGTTTCTGGAGAGTGAACTGGGTTTCTGGTGTTCAGAGATTACAATATATTGGCTGTTGGTGCCACTGGAAACCAGATTGGTTGATTCTAATGCACGCGCTTCATTCTTGGGGCGAGCTCCCCCATTTCACATGTGTTGAGCCCCAGTTAGCAGCTTAGCCAGCCTTGGACAAGCTGTTCCAGCATTCCATCAGATTGGGTGCTTCTGGTTGAGGGGTACCTCGTAAGACCAAAAAGCCCTGTGGCTGTGAACCTACTAATACAGCACTGTTGCCATACAGTGAGCTCCCTATTGTGCAGTGAGGCTCGGTGGGAGACATGTCGATAGAGGAGATGTCTGGAAACCTCAGGTAGTGGTGCTGGCAAAGGCACCGCGGTCAAGTTGAGCAAATGCATATGCAAAGTCTGTTTGGATTCCAGGGAACAAGTTGCTGCCCGCTCCCGGTTAGAAGAGATGTTATATAACTGACCCACCACTAGGTGGCTGCCTGAGCTTCTCAGGAAGGATGGTTTACAGGGTACCTGCTTTAGTCTCTGTTCAGCAAGGGGCCTGGTTAGAATTGGCCGAGGCAGGCCAGGCGAACGCAGCCTCTTTTCCTTTGGCTTGCCCATGAGCAACGAGCTCCTTTTAGCTCTCTGTGTGATTTGGATAGGCGTGGGCCCTAGTCCGCTCTGGGCTGTGTAACTCAGGAGTCACAAATTAAGGCCTTCAACGTCCACTCACGGGATCCAGGTGAGAAGCAAGTCGTTTCGTAACTACTCTGTCTTTGGTGGTGTTCACAGGACAGGGTGGGACTTACTGCATGCTTCTTTCCGAGGAATTCTCATCACCATTTCTCCTTTATCTCCACCAGCCTTTTTAAAATATTCACTTGGACAGAGGGCGTAAGAGTAGTGAAACCGCTTTTTAGGTAGTGCTGGGGTGTATTCCATCTTGTTCCAGCACCCCACTTTGATAGCTGGTATCTATTATTTTAGGATCGCAGGCAGAGCATCTAATTTTAATATTCTATGAAACATGCATAATGTCACATCCCACAAGTCAGCCTGAAGAAGTTTTCACACATGCGCAAGAAGTCATGTGCTTCATTGCAACACTGTTTGCAATAGAAAGAGAAGTAAGAAGAAAAAAATTGAACCCTAAACAAAGGAGCAGGCTAATAAACTCCAGTGATTTGAATAATGGAGCACTATGTAGCAGTTAAAAATGAATGAATAAATCTAAGAAAAACATAATATTGAATACAAAAGGCAAGTTGGAACCATACAGTGTAATATTATTTCTTTAAGCATCAGAAACCCTGCAGAACACAACATAGGATGATTTTGAATGAACACTTATGTGAAAACATTAAATACAAACAAAAATGATACCTATCATTCCCTAGGAAAGGAGAGAGGAATAGAATAAGTGAAAAATCACACCCTTTAAAGAAGACAGAAAGTGATTTTAAACAAATATAATACAATATTTATATTTAATTATTTACATTAAAATTTAATAAATTTATATGATATAATTAATAGCATACAATTAAAAATATAACTTAATAAACAGAATACAATTTAAATTTAATAAAATATTGCATTTCATCTTGATGTTATTTAAAAAAGAATTTTATAGTACTTTTGAAATTATTCACAATTAAATTTGAAATGTTTAGAAAAATAACCCTGGCTGCTGTAGCTCATTGGATTGAGTGTGGGCTGCAAACCAAATGGTCCCCAGTTCCATTCCCAGTCAGGGCACGTGCCTGGGTTGCAGGCCAGGTCCCCAGTAGGGGGCATGTAAGAGGCAACCTCACATTGATATTTCTCTACTCTTTCTCCTTCTCTTCCCCTCTCTCTAAAATGAATAAATAAAATCTTTAAAAAAAAGGAATTTAAAATGTTTAAAAATAAAATAAAATAAAATGCTTAGAAAAAAATAATGGACTTGTTACTGTTAAAAGCCACAAACTCTTACTTTCTAAATATTTTAGTATGAAGATGACTTTTTTTGGCATAAAATTCACACTCCTTGTTCATTTTAACAGTATCTCTACTCACTTGAACAACAGTGGTACTGTGGTATGAGGTCATTTTTATTCCATTTCAGAACAATGAATAATGCTAACGGATTAGGGCCATTTGTTCCAGAGATGTAAATACCTTAGCTCTTTCTCTGAGTATCAGTGTTTTTTCTATGTGGGGTACATTTGGAGTTTTATTCAGTATGTAAACCTTCTATTCAGAGTTGATTCTAATTCAGCCATAGGGATTCCCCCGCCAGCTGCATTGGGACTCAAGTCCTGAGTAGTGTGGGTTGCAGGCTCCCATTTGCCCCTTCCTCTCTCGGCTGCTCCGCCAGGACATGGGGCAGCTGCTGGTGCCCTCCTCCCTGGGTCAGCTCTCACCTGTGGTCCTGGGGCTCCCACTGGGTGTCCGCGGCAGAACCTCGCTCTCTCTGTTCCTGTGCTTCTATGGGCCTTCACATCATTGAAGGCAAAAAGGGGTATGTTAGCCAAAACTATGAATTTGGCACAAAAAAAATTATTTTCACAGTCTCTGACTGTTTCCTCTGAATACATTTATTGCAGACCGTTCTGCTTAAAAACATTTCTTGAACATCTTTTATGTGCCCGAAACTTTGCCAAGGGAGGAAACTTTGCTGTGGTTTATGGCAGTAAAAAAGATGATGAAGATACAACTTTGGCTTTCAAGACCCCAGTCTGGTGACTAATGACGTGTTTGTAAGTCCTCTCAGAACTTGGAGAACCGGAAAGATCTGGTTCTGGTCCATCCGTCTTCTCTGCTGAGACCCAGACTTATATTTCCAGCTGCCTAGTAAACCTTTCCCTTAGCTATTTCCTGGTAACCTCACATTAAACACGTCAAAATGGTTTTCTCTCTCTCTCTCTTTTTTTTTTTTTTCCCAAACTCCTCTGCTCCCGACTTCCCTGTTTCTTCCTGACCTGGACTGAGCTCTCAACTTTCAGTCCCCCACCCTTATTCCTTCGATGACCTGTGGGTCTTCAGTGGTTACAGTTATTTTTCATTCCCGGGGTTGCTGCTCTTAGTACTGTAGTTCTCTTGCCATCTTAATTTGGGACTTGCCTAATTGCCTCTTAATTGGTCTCCCTGACTATTTTCTCTCTCTCTGCTCCATCCTGTTACTGCGGGCAGACTGGTCTTCCTAAAGCACCCCCTTAATCATGTCACATCACCGCGCCCCCGCCTTCAGCGATGCCCTAGTGACTAAAGGGGGAAGAAGTCCGGCCTCCCCCAGCTCCCCTGCGCTTCATTCGAGGGCCCCAATCGACCTTGCAGCTGCCTATTCAGTTCTTGACCCTCACGTTCAGGTTCACTCAGTGCCACTGTTTGGTTATGGGGGTACAAAGCCAAAGAAAGACTTCATTGCTCATTTTGCCTGATGGCACCTTTGAACCGCTCACATTTAGGAGTCAAGCTTTCTTTGCCTCGGTATCCCGTTCCTCTCCCTAGAGTCAGCATGCTTATCTCACAGCGGTGGTTCAGCGCGCGGTGAAAGCGTCGGGCACTAGGTTCCCAGCTCACCAGGCAGGACAAAGGGCGGACGACGGCAGTCACAGTGGCAATGACACGGACAGGCCTGGGAACTACTAGTCCGCCACGCTGGGGCTGCAGCTTAGGGAGCAGCCGGCCTGAGGCTACCCTTGCCGTGTCTCGGGCCCAGGGTGTCACCCACAAGTGCCTTCATTCCTGCACAGTCCGAAGAAAGAAAAGTCTAGGCTTCTAAAAGCAGCCGCTGAGGGGGTGGGTTTAACTCTAATTTGGACGCTGTCTTTTTCCGTCTGCTCGGGAGGTCACCGAGGGAGCCACAAATAGGGGCTCTCACGCTCCTGTCACGGGCCAATGAATCATGTTCTAATTGTGGATTGTCAACAGGCTACAAGCGTGTCAGGAGAGCTACAAAAATTATTTGCTGTAGGCAAACAAAAGGTTTGGATCTTTTATGTTTATGTTTTTAATGTATTTTATTGTCCTCACTCAATTCATTGGGAGGACTTTGGTTCCTAAAAGGATACAGGATTCAGGGGTATAATTCTGTAACACATCATCTGTATATTGTATTGTGTATTCACCACCCCAATTCGAGTGTGTTTATTTTTGGATAAACTAGAGGTCTGTTTTGCGTTCGTACCCAACATGGTGTCTGAAATATTTTAAGCCCTCACACAGTTTCCTCTGTGTCAGATTGTGCCAGACTGTCTAATTCCCTAAGATGATGTATAGAAAAGGAAAGAACATTTCAGGGGGTAACGCTATACCCCATGTGAAGAACTGCTACTTAACAAGTGGCCAGGTCCACTCATGCCCGGGATGCACCAGGCTTACCATCAACACACAATTTCTTTCTGGCTTATAGATGGCGTTTGGATGACTTCCAGTAATAACCTTCAGGTAAAATTAGCAAGAGATGCCAATGGGAAGGTAGTTTAGGGCTTTTATTTAGAAATAGTAATAATAAAAAAAAAAGAATTGTTCTTCACTGAGCTACGGAAGAGCTTTAAGTTCCTAGAGGTCTCATGTGATCCACTCTGCTCTGTGCAATTTGGGAATTCCTTTCAATTTACCAGTCTGTGAAATAAGGTTCTAAGAGTGAGGATGGCGTTGCAAGTCATGCTGACGTCTGTGTGCATTATTTCTATTGTCTGTAGAGGTTAAGCGATTGTATAAAAAATATTGTTACATTGGTTCACAAACCAACAACGGCAAGTCTCCTCCCCTAAACAGTTGGAGGTCTCACGGTAGTTGTGCCAACTGAGTGTAAATGAGGTTTACCCCCGAGGGGGAAGGTCCTCATCAGTGGAGTGTTGATAGGTGACCACTTGATGATGTAGAGAGAACCGGCACCTTTCTAGAGTTTTTCATACAGTTCGGTTCTTACCGACCCACTGCACTTGGTAACAGGGTATTGTGAAGGACTTTGTCCTTTAATGCTGGGATTATGGCAAAGGCATAAAGCTGAAGACAGGAACAGCCAAGGAGCCCCGATCCCAAAGAGTCATCTCCATTTGGGTCCTGTGGGTTTGTTTCCTAAGAGGAGGTGAAACCCGCCTCCTCACCATACTCCCCTGTCCCATCCCTGTCCACAGGAGGACTGGAGATGGAGGGTGTCAGCAGGGCCCAGGTGAGAGCCTTCCCGCCTCCCTTCCCCCCAGGGGGTTCTCTCTTCCCCAAGAAGCCAAGTGATGGGCCTCCAAAGGAATTGGTCATAGGGGTTGGGGGCACCTGAGACATGTGGCCTGTGTCCTCTCCCTGTCGGGTATGTACTGAGCTCCAGAACCTGCAGGCTCACTATGTACTGACACTGAAGTAGGACAGAGCAGAGCAAGGGAATTTTAGGTGGCTTGGCACATGCCTCCTTGCGTGTATAGAACAGAGACCTGGCTACTGCTAGTCTGGAGATTTCTGAGCAGGGAGACTTGTAGGAACAGCTGTCCCCAGCAGAGTAAGGAGAAGCCAGAGTGTGAGGTGCTGAAGAAGACCAGGAGGGGGCCACACCGACCCCAGTGATCCTCTGAGGGCACAGAAGGGACCACCCACAGATGAGGGGAGGGGCCAGATTATAGCACTGCCCAGGTGGTCACTGGGTCAAGCAAGGCACCACCTGACCCAAAGAAAGTGCTGGAGACACATACTACAAATGGAACAAATGAGAGATAGGGATTCCCTTTTTTTCCTGGGGGTCCTCGAGATTTTGGGGGGAGGACAAGATATAGTTGAGAACTGCCCCCAAGAAAATCGTGCACACTGTCTTTGAAGAGACCACGAAGCCAGGGTATCGACCCTCATGGACACGGCTGCTGCCCTCACTTATTCCCCCTCATGGCCCCTGTGGGGTCCGAGGAGCCAGACCTTGAGAAAAGAAGGGAGGAGACTGCAGAGTCAAACCATGTTCATTCTTCATTCCAAGAGCCCATGACTGTGGCTCTAACTATCTTGAAGAAGGGGAGATGGACAGTTTTCCAATAGCTAAAATATTAGGGTGTTAAGTAGGAGCAATACTAATGACCGGAAGTGGCCGATGAGCTATGGGGTGTGCCTAGAGGTCACTGGTAGGAGGTAGGACAGACTTATGTGGCAAATCATGACCGAAAGGATTTGCAAAAATAATAATTTCACTTTAATAACCCCACGAAAAGTTGAAATCCCTCCATAAACTGTCCGCATTTGAAATGTTGGAATGCTCTTTGTAATCTAGAGAACACAAATTCTGAGTTTGGGATTTGCAGGGACCAGGACAAAGGGGCATCAGAAACTTTCTGAGTCCACTTTTCAGTGACGTTAACTAGGGTGAGACTGGGAGGTGCAAAAGGAGATTGCAGCCTTTTCTTGGGACCCTAGGCTCTGGGATGCAGGGGCGGGAGGTGAGGGCTGGGGGAGGGGCCAGTCTGGGGAAGAGACTCCTTATGAGAGAGAAGGAGCTTGAGTAGGAAGGCAGGTTTGTAACTGAATGCAGGTCCGGCTGCCGACCACTTCGAAAGCCAATACTTGAGAGGGCGGTGTTGATATGAAGGGGTTTATTCAGATGCTGGCCACCTGGAAGATGGGGGACTCCTGTCTCAAGGCCATCTCAGTATCGCAGTGCAGGTAGAGGTGTTTATAAAGGGGGAGAGGGGAAGCAGAACAAACGGATCAAGGGAGGGGTTGCAAAGTTCTCTGCGTGCAGACAAGCACAGTCCATTCCCATAAGGCAAGTGATGGCCTGGTGTGCGTCATCCTGGCTTAGTCATCCTGGATTCACGGTTGAAGGTCAGCAAATCTGGCGCTGGGGTGCCTGAAGGTCGGAGTCTATCTTTCGAAGTTAGTTCCCAGGATTCTTATACAAACATGCTGTTCATCTCTACAAGCTACTTATTAGTCAGAGTCAGCACTTACAGAAACAATGTGAAAAGAATGGGAGGTGGGCTACCTTGAAAGTCCCCTGAGAGCCACACCCCACTCTCCCACCAGAGACCCCATCCTTGCTGCTCGGACCTGTCACCATTTCTGCTGTCTCCCGGCAGGCATGACCACTCCTGCCCTTGCTCAGGACTTTGCAAGAGCCGAGATTTTTAAAACCCAGACCAAGGCTGTTGTGGCTGGCTGCTCTCTCCCGGAAATGCTTAGTCTTTCCTTCCTCTATTATCTTTTGGTCACACCCCCCATTAACTTACCAGATATGCCCAAACATACCTGAACTTGGCAGTGAACATAGTTTAGGCTCAAGCTGGGACTCCCTTCTTTAAACCACGGAGAAGTGGCATTTGAGGAGAGGTGAACCTGGAACCACGTGACATGTGTGATGACTAGAACCAGAGTGTCCAGTGAGCATGTCTAGGCATAGAGGTGCTGGGGTTAGAGAGAAGGTGTGAGAAGGAGGAAGACTGGGACAGGTCTGCTCTCTGGAGCCACGAGGAGGTGGTGCGTGGCCCGATGGCTGAGTGAGGCACAGGAAGGAACTTGGTCCGTGTAAGACCACGTGCTGTCCTGCCTGATATTTAGGTGACAGCCAAGATTCAGTTCAGCATGACTAGTTTGCGTTTATATTAATTCAAAAACCTGTAATTATTTTTACTTTAGGACTATTTTTTCCCTCAAATGCGAACATTCTCCTTGTGCAATAATGACAATTATCTGTCACAGAGGTTCAACCTGGAGAGGAAGGATCTCAGAGCCCTTCCGTACGGCTGCGTGTTCTGTTAAAGCAATTTATTTCTGACCCAGGCGTGGATGCCTAGTGGCGTCGGAAGCTGCAGATGATGGTTTCGCAGTAGACTTTGCACGAAGCAGTAAAGACTGTTTACACAACTCTGAGCACTTCATTTTGACTGGGCAGATTTACTGTTTCAGAGACAGTTCCTGGACCTGTTGTGGGTGATTGTAATTGCTGTGCTTGCTGCAGGGTGAATCGGGACACTGTTCTGGAATATTAGTGGTGAAATTCTGCTCTTCCGATGCACTTCTTGGGCATGTAGGCAGGCAAGCATCTTTCTGAGGACTAAAGGATGTGTCATTATTCTGTGAGGTGTGGATGCCAGGTACTTACTGCTCGGTTAAATTCTAACTCAAATCGAGAAGAAACGCTGTTCTCTTCTTCAGTGAACATCCCTTTAGAATTGTTCCGGATTCTACTTTTTCCTTAACCCAGAGGAGAGACAGTCAGTGTCTCTTATCTGAGCCCTTTCTACTGTGGTGAGAACAGGAACGAATATGTAGAGAATGCTCATTCCTGGTGCAGTGAGAGAGGGGAGGAGTCAGCGGTCTCCAGTGTTGGGCCCCTCTGTAGGAGTGCGCCCGGGAGGGGTGGGGGTTGAGCCCCCAGCCAAAGCCTTAATTGAGATACACAAAGTGGTTCATTTAATTTCCAGTTTTAGCGGTAAAGGGATGGGTTAGGATGTGCAAATTATAAAATAAAAAAGGAAACACCTGAAATTAATATAAAAGAATATTCACTGTGCACTGTAATTGGAAAACAAGATTAACAAAGAAAAACTACAATTGAAAAAAAAAAAGGAACAGCTTGGACTTTGAGGTTGAGCAAAATAGACTCGGAAGCCTGCATCTTCCAGTTGCTGGCGGTTTGACCTTCTGTGAGTTTCTCGGTGTCTCTGAGCCTCAGCTTCTGCACGGGCGAATTACTGTTCACCTGGTCGGATTGTAATGAGTGTTAAATGAAGTGGTGAGTGAGGACGTACATTAGGGAAATAATGAGCATCTGCTGGCTTGACCACTAAGCATCCATTCTTTGGCAACAGTATCTGATTTCCCTTTTGAGAACCATCCTCCTCCTGCTGCTGCAGAGGAAGTGCTGCCAGCGGAACTGACTCTAGGGCCAGCTTCAGGGGCCTGATGTATCGATAGAACTCAAAACTGCCTGAGTAGCGGCCGTGAAAAAGAAGGAAATCTTGCCCTTTGCGACAACATGGATAACCTAGAGGGTATGATGCTAAGGGAGATGACTCAGCTAGAGAAAGACAAACACCATATGATTTCACTTATAAAGAGTAACATAAATGAATAAACGAAATTGAAACAGATGCATAGATACAGAGATCAGACGGATGGTTGTCAGATGGGAAGGGGGTTGGAAGCCAATGAAAAAGGCAATGAAGAAGTACAAATTGGTAGTCACAAAATAGTCACGGGGATGTAAAGTACACCGTAGGGAATATAGTCAACAATATTGTGATCACCTCGTAAAGTATCCGATTGTCTAACCGCTGTGCTGCACACCTAAACTAATACAACATAATATTGAATGTAAAGTGGCATTGAAAAATAAAGAAATTAAAAAACAAAGCAACACTGGATGAGTAGCTTATCTGCACCCACTGTAGTGACTCCTTCAGGGAATGACATAAGTTAGACCAGTCGAAGCACAACCCAATGTGGGAGTGACTAGGGAGAGACACCGTTTCCCCTCTGAACTTGAACGTAGAGAAGGACTGGAGCTGTTGGCAGCCATATTGCTCCCAGGGCGCCTCAGAATTAAGCCAATACATGGTAGATGGCAAAACCAAGAGGTATAACTTATGACATAATTTGAATGACTGATCCCCAAATGGTTCAGCTAAATGAACTAATATACACTCCTTTTTACTCAAGTTCTTTACTTGCAATCAAACGAATCCTGACATGCAAGGTACATAATATGTTTTAGTGATTCTTTGTCCCCTGGCCCCCCACTTCCAGGAGGATCCTCCAGAGGAAGGACAAAGCAATTGAGCGTTCTTTCAGAATTCCTACAAGGAGGCAGAAAATGCAAGGAAGGGCTCTCCAGTTTCTGCAATTTTATATACATAAACAACTTCCAAAATATATTTTTACTAAAAAATAAAATTCATAAAACGCCAACAACTACCATGTACTCTCACTATTTTCTCATAAAAGATAAAGCTTTTTGAAAATATAGTCTAAAAATGATAAGTGCAGAATATCTTAAAGGGTAGCATTTTAAATGGAATAAATCTAGCTTTGAGAAAAATGAACTGCACCGTCCTTATTTCATTTTATTACAGAGCAGCAAAAATGTCAATGGTTTTATAAATTCTAGTCCTGAAAGAAGGCTTCCTGGAATGAAATTCTGGCGCTACCACTCACTAGCTGTTCCTTAATTACTCTGAGTTCCTATTTCTTCCTCTGTAAAATAGGAATTATTATCGTATCTGTTACATGAGGTTTTGGTAAAGATGAAAGAAATCAATGTATGCAGAGTTTGTAGAATAGTGCATGGCACATAGTAAATACTCAGTAAATATTATTGTTATTCTTATTGTTGTTATAATTACTAATCGACACTCAGTATAAGTGTCTGGCACAGATGTCAGATTCCAGTTTCAGCCTTGACCTTAATCCTGTGACCTTGGACAGGTCAGTCCAGCAGTCTGGCTTTCAGATGTTCGTCGGCAGAATGCAGGAATTTAGTGAGATAATCTCCAGAGCGCCGTGAACTCTGGGAATGCAGGTCATCGTGCACATTCTCTGATTCTGTTCTTCCCTTGGTGGGGGGCAGGGGGGGCGGCAGTGAGGTGCAACCACTGGTTGCCCAGTGCTCACACGGGACCGCCAGCCAGCCATCCCTGTGGTCCCTAAGTGTTCCTTCAGATGTCTGCTCTTCTTCCTGGCTGACAGGGAGACATGGGAGAGAAAAAGCCTGTCTGGGGAGTGAGTGGAGGGATTCAGGACAGGAAGTTTCCAAAGATGAAGTTGGGAAAACTCCAATGGTGCCAGGCCCCATGGGCAGCAGTTTTGTGCATTGGGATGGGGCGGGGCCGGGAAGAGTGCGGTGACTTCTAACCTCTCCACTGCCCTCTGCTGGCAAGGCCTTGTGGCTGAGAAATTCTCTCCACTGGGTGTCCCACCTGTTGCTGAGGTCAATCCCATCCTTGAGGAAAAGCTGAGTATCCTCCTGGGTGAAGGTAAAGAGGAGGCGATGAACTGTGGGTGTTTGGACCTTAACTTTGCAAGGAAAGAAGAGTTCAGGTGGCTCAGACAGAGGTTAAAGGCTCTATTCAGCTGAATGGTGCAACGTCCTTTGCAAAAGCAGGGTCAACATTTTCATAGGGCCGAGACGGTCAGATATGCAATGGGATCTGGACTCAGGCGGTAGTTTTTCTTTCACTGAAACTGGTATAAAATGTGGTTGGAACGGAGGGAGACAATATCGGGTCTTCATTTCCTTTTCGGAATCGCTGGTCCAGTCTCATGTTCGCAGCTGTCCGAACTGTTCTTTAGAGCTGCCTTGTGGACTGTCTGTTCATTGTCTAATGCCATTTATGTGAGGTTCCGGGGAAGGGGAGACAGAGGGAGGAGAAAAAAAGAGGGGGAAGGAAAAGAGAGAAAATAAAAAAAGGAAAGGGGGGTGGTATAGTCAAAGCAGGCAATTGGGTCTATTTTATTTCTCCACTATTAAGATTTTTTTCAGTTTTATTTTTCAGGTGGCTTTAAAATGCCTCTCCCCGCTTTGGACTTCATGTTTTCATTTTTAGTTCCTCAATAGTCCAGTAAGTGTTTTTAAAATTCCATTAAGAGAGGAAGAGAGCTAAACTACACAGATGTGTTTGTCTTATTATTCTTTAAACTATGTATGTGTATAAATATTATAGTATTTATGTGTATGTTGTATTTCACAGTAAAAATGTCAAGATAGAGGGAAGGAGAAATATTTAGTTTAAGAGTGAAAAGGAAAACAAAATTCATGTCTTACAATAACTCAATGCATCCTCCTTTGGGTCAGTTATATGTTTTCAAAGATAGGAAGCAATAAAGAATTTCAAGAACTTCATGTTCTGGACAGCATAGCATAGGTGCATGCTCTAAGATGTCGTTTTTATTGAGATCATTTTTGCAGCTTATTTCCATCCAGCACCGGTGAGGAGCAGTGTGGAGCACGTAAGAGAGGAGAGGATTCCAGCACTGAGGTGAAAGTGACATTTTGCTGGTGACAGGCTTTATGTGTATGGGTCACATCCACATTTACAAACCTGCCCTGCTCCTTGCTTCAAACTGCTTTACCACTCTCTTTTAAGATGTGCCTTCTTTCTGTTGCTTGCATGAGGAATGAATAGATGCTTTCCTGAGAGCCCTGGTCTGTGGGTATATGCTGAAGTGTTAAGGAGGAAATAGCAAATAAGACCTTCTTCTGCTTCAGCCCAGGACTTAAATCTAAATAGGAGAAATATGTTACGGACTGAATGTTTGTGACTTCCCACCTGCAATTCATATGTTGAAATCATAATCCCCAAAGATGATGGCATTAGTAGGTGGGGCCTTTGGGAAGTGATTAGGTCACGAGGGTGGAGCCCTCATGAATGGGATTAGTGCCCTTCTGACAGAGCCCAGAGAGCTCCCCCGCCCCTTCATTCATGTGAGGACACAGCAAGAAGGTGTCATCTCTGAACAGGAAAGAAGCTCTCGCCAGACACCAAATCTGCCAGTGCCTTGACCTTGGACTCCCCAGCCTCCAGAACTGTGAGAAACAAATGTTTGTTGTTTAAGCTGCTTCTTCTCTGGTATTTTTGTCAGAGCAGCCCAAATGAACTGAGACAGAATAGAAAAGAGTCACATCTGGCGCAAGCTCATTCTTGGTGGCACTGTCTTTGGTGTCCCCGAATTTCCCATGTTGATTTTCTTGGTCCCACTTCAGCTCTCTTTAAGTCTTGCCCTGTCTGGCAGCCCACGACCATCTCGCCCTGCCCCTGTTTTCTCCCTCCCTCCCTCTCTTTCTCTAGTTAGAAATAAATACCAAGCTTCTCCAGAAGTAGCCGTCATAACAAGACCCCTTTAGTAACCAGACTCGAGTTTGGCAACACCGAGAAACTTCTCTGATTATTGGTGTTGGTGTTTACATTTCAAGTCAATGAAACCTAACCAACATTTCTGAGAACTCCAGCTGTAGAGGGACTGGGAATAGCAACGTAAAAGATGTGGCCCGTGTCCCCCAAAAGCACACAGTTGTTTGTACTTTGGGGCCACTCATATTGCTCTTGCCAAGTGCCCAGAATAGAACGACTTCTGCATATACTTTAGTTTGTTAGATAGATTGACCCCACGTTTAGTCATATCAATGATGATGATTATTACTTAGTCAAATTTATTGGGGAAAAGAAAAAACACTGAATAGTTCAATTACTTTTTTGCTCATAGAAAAGGCAGTTGTGTTATAGGTACCTGGCTACTGAAAAAAGTCTTAAAGGACTTGAGGGGTGACAAGGTGGGCATCGGGGGGTCAGTGAGCAGCTGTCAGGATGATGTGGTACTTGCAAGCATGTGGCTGCTCAAACTCGCCGACCCTGACCTGAAGGACCCCCACGTGCTAACGGGAGACAGAGGGAAGGGGGAACAATGGCGCTGTGCTTTGTGCAGACTTAATTCTCAACACGAAAGTGAAATAGATGTTGTTCCAAAGACTTGACGTGTGGCTAATTCAAATCTGTGGCTATTCTTCCTTGTTCTGGAGAATGGGCTCATCACAACACGAATCTCCTTCCAGTAACTAGCGAGCCATGCTATACAAAATGCGAAAGCTTGAATCTTCCCCGAACTTCAGTTCTCAAGGAATGAAAAATGATTCAATTTGTAAAATCTGCTTAATTGTTATGTTTTTCCTTTTATGTAATGCGTTTATCCCTCATGATTAAGTTGCTTAGATGAAAAGAAAACAATTCAGTCGATTGAGGGAACTTCAAAATTCTGGAAAATTGACAGTGTCAAGGTGGCAGATGAAACTTTTCACTTTTGATTTAGATGTTGGCCTGTTGCTAATCTTAATGTCAGATATCTGAGTTTGAAGCTGTCCCATCATTACATTGTTACCCCAACAGGTTTTTCGGCCTCTCCATGCGTTACTTCTGCATGCTGGAGGTAGAAATAGTACTAATTTCACAGGATCCTTATAAGGACTAAATGAGTTCCTCAAATAAAACATTTAGAAGAGCCCCTGGCACAGGCTGTCCCTCCACGAGAGTGTCATTGTCGTCATCATCGTCATCGTCATCATCATCTGTCCTGACAGGCTAATTCACTCGGCATCAGACACGTGTTTTCGATGATGAAGACTGCGTTTGCGTTATTTACCTTTCAGCGAAGTTCAGCTAAAAATATCTGTGATGAGCCAACTCTCGCTTGGGGGTATAGGCATTATACAAAGTTTCACCTCATGCTGCTCATCATTTAGTGTGTTCCCTTTACTCGCTGCTTCGGGACCATTTAATTCACCGATGACTCAGATGACTGGGAGAACATTAGCCTTTCTGTGTCTTTCTTTATTTGGGGTTGAAGCAAGTAGTAGCTGGCTTTTGAAAAGAGAGTTGGCAAATGGGTTTATTGTAGACACATTTTGCTTTGTTCTCTCTCTCTCTGGCTGCACAGGAAAGAATAATAAACCCCCTCGTGCCTCACGTGGGCCAGAAGGAAGCTCACTCTGAGCCTCAACCTAGTGCCTCTCCACGGCCTGACTCCAGAACCAGGGATGTTTCAGTTCACTCCAGAAGAAACGGCTTTGGGATTGGCTTCCGAAAAGGTAAACGTATTTAGATTTATTGAATAGGGATTGAAGACAATTCATAGCCTTCACGTATATATACATAAAGAATATATAGAGAATGCTGTGTGCATTTATTTGTCTACCAAAGACAAAAAAGAGTATTTGTTGGGTTGTCAGGGATAACATTTTATGTAGCTGGTATGAGATGAGCAAATTCTAGAAAGGGGCTTCCTTGGGCCCAGGGTGTGTCCTCGTGTGGATATAGTCTGCTTCTTATTCTCACTTGGTCATGTAGGATCTCTAAAAAGCCCTCCCTACCCACTACCCCCTCTGCTAACACCAATCCCCTGGTTTGCTTATTTATAAGCCGCTGCGTGCTGCCTCTGATTGCTGTCCTCTCCTCATCTGGAGCTGTGGGTGGGGGCCACTGACACATTTTCGTTGTCTTAAAACTGCGTTTAGCAAATAGCTGCCTCCTGAAATGCCTTCACTGGAGCTGTTGATGACTTGAGGTGACTCCCCTAGGGATGCACAGGGGGCCCCCATGCACCAAAGTGCAGGAATATTTTCTGGGGCCTCAGTGAACCAAAGCCAAGCTGGGTTACGTGCAAAAGTGAATCTTGCCTTCATTCTGTTAGTGGTGTCACAAATCTCCAAACAGAACTTACCTTTCACCCAGTGTCATATAGAAGTGTTAGTGAGCTGTCATTTCATTTGATTTGACCCGTAGGCCTATGTGCTTCCTAGGATGCAAAGTGCAAATGTGTAAGAAATGAGCTAGAAGGCAACTCTGAGCCACAGACGCTATGTTCAAATTGGATGGCATTTCTCCTCTGAAGCCTGAGGCTTTGCTATTGGACCACGTCTCTGGGTGTGACATTTGGATGTGAGTTCTTCTCAGGCTTCTGACTAGTTGTCCGTCAGTACCCAGGCTTACTCAAGGGAAAGCATGGCTTACGCTCAGATTGGACTTAAGTTTTTAGGACTTTGATGAAACTCAGTAGAGCTTCTTCAACTTCTTGCTTATCAGGATGGCTCTGAGTTGGGGAAAGACCCAAACTTTCAAATATCACAAAACACTGATAGTCAAGGAAATTTAAATCACAGCATCAATGCACTACCTAGGTGTTAGACTCTAGTATACATATTTATATGGAACACACACATACACATTTAAAGTAGGAAGAAAATGTACTACATTATAGTAGTAATTATTTGCAAGGTTGTAGGATCATAGCTTTTTGAGTTTTAATTTGTTTATTTTCTACTTTCGTTTACAATGGCAGGCATATTTGTTTAATATTCACAAAAATATTAACTATATATCTTTTTAAAGAGAATTAGTATATGTAATTTAAGGCTAGGTAGCAAATGAGAGAGATGGAATGGACAGATGGTGGTAACAATGTAATACAGAAAGAATGTCCAAAATGACTGAATACCTCTTTGCAACAGCATGGATGGACCTAGAGAGCATTTTGCTGAGTGAAATAAGCCAGTCAGAGAAAGACAACTACCACATGATTCCACTCATATGAGGAATCTAATGAATAAAATAAACTAGCAAGCAAAATAGAGACAGACTCATAGAGAGAGAACAGAAATCTGTCGGAGGGGCGGGAGTAGAGGGGCTGGGGGAAACAGGGAAATGGATTAAGCAAGAGAAACAAACAACAACAAAAATCTTGTAGACACAGACAACAGTGTGGGGGTGACCAGAGGGCAAGGGGGGGGTGGGGGAGGTAGAAGAAGGCAAAAGGAGGAAAAACGGAGATGAAGGAGACTTGACTTGGGCTGGTGAACACACAGGACAATATACAGATGACGCGCTATGGAATTGCACACGTGAAACCTATATAATTTTATTATCCAATGTCACCCCAATAAATTCCATAGAAAACTACAATGAGATACTGAGTACTTTTATATTAGTTCTTTGATCCTTCTCAGCCGCAGGAAGAAAACTAAGCGTAGCAGACCCGATACGAACAGTTATGTTTCAGTCTCATTGTATGAACTGGTGTTGGGTTTGGTATTTGCAGGGCTTTAAGATATTCAGGCAAAGGTGAAAAGCGGTCAGTCGTCCAGCATTTACATTTCATCTGGATGCCCACATGTCCCTGTGACTTCAGTCTCAGCTTTCTCTTCAGGTGCTTTGACATTGAATAGGCAGAGTGAAAATGAGAGCATTTAAAGGAAATACTATGGCATATGAATACAACGACATCTTTTTTTCTCTTATTAACCAGGGCCAAGTGGCTGTCTGGAGGCAGAGCTCTAGGAAAGAAATAGGAGCAAACATTCTCTTTCCCAGAGAATTCTGTTTAAGAAATAAATCCTTAACTTGGGCTAAGCCAGTTCAACGAAAATAGGGTTGACCTTGGCAGTGTTGAGTTTATTACCCTTAAATGAATACTGTATTTGAAAAAAAAAAAACCCAACCCACTAAGAGCTTGCACTCTTAGTCTTTTAGAAGCAATGAAGAGATAACTTAAAAGCATCCAGAAATGAAAATGTTATGTTGTGTCAAAAGTAAACTCTTTTTTAGGGCAGAGGCCCTCAGGCAGGCTGGTCTTCCTTCAGCACAGTTCCAGCCAGCCGGGGCCTTGTTCTGAAACTTTCAATGACTTCTGTGGGATTCTTTTTCTTCTTCTTCTTCCTTTTTTTTTTTTTTTTAGGAGACAGAATCTTTATTTAAACAAAATCATGGTAGATTATGACAGATGTAGAGAATACATGGAAAAACCAAATATTCAAGCAAAATGTTGACTGTGCTTCTTCATTTTAAGAATTGTATCAGAATTCATCTTAGAAGAAAAAATATCCTTCTCTTTGGGAAAACAATCAATAGGTTACGTGAAGGCACGGCTTCAGCATGGCCTGCAGGGATGGAGTGAGGACAAAAAGATTGTTAGAAGCAGAAAGGTAATTGCTTTGGCTTGAGGGGTTTGTGGCCAAGGTTTTGATTCACCGACTTTTCAGCTCCTTTTGGTGGAAGATGTGGGGGGGGGGGGCCCTGAAGCCTGGCAATGGGTTTCTGAGGCCCAGCACCCCCAGCCCCTTCTAGGAACGGAAATACTGCTTTTGAGTTTTGTTTCCCACGTTGTCATTTCCTTAGGCTATCTTTGGATTCAGTAAAGCTGATTATCATAATAGTGTAATGCCTGCTTTGTTTGTGAGCTGCCTTGGGGAGCACAGGCAGCTGACTGTTCCCCCGCCCCCCTCCCCTCACTCCCCCACACACTGGTGGGTGGCTACTCATGGAGAGAACAACTTATGGAGAAGTGGAGAGATATCCAGGGGTGATCAGGAAGAAAGGGGAACAGCCATTTGGATTTTGGGGAGAAAAGATTCAAATAAGACATCGCAACACGTCCAGAGAATCCCCGGAAATATTTGAAAATGACTGGATTCCATCATAAGACGGAAGTTTGGCCTATTTTATTTGGATGTTATAAGAAAAGAGGACAGTCAAAAGACTAGAGCATTTGAAAGCACTCGGGTTCTATATGAAATGGATAAAAGTGGAGATTCTCTGGGCCCCGGGGGGCTGCGGTCTCACTAAAGGGTTCTCCAGGCTCACAGAAGGCTGGACCATTCCTGAGCTGCTGCAGATGGTCAGTGAAGGCTGGCTGAAGGAATGATTAAGCCAACAAATGACCAGCAACCAACAGTGTGAGGGCCTCTGTTTAGAGCTGAAGACAGAAAGAGGTGTTTTCAGAGTCAAAGTAACTGAAAAATGAAATATTTAGACAGTGGTGCCATTAGACCAGTTGTTTGAGTAAAAAAAAATCTTTTTATTCCAGGTAACGCTGTTACAGGGTGCAGCCAAGAAATGGGCCCAAACAAGGATTCGTAGTAGGGTCCAGAACTCAAGGTATCCAGGAAATATTAGAAATATGTATATAGAATGTTCTCACCCCCACAGGTCTGAACTGGGTGGGGGATGGGACTCCTGGAGCAGGGCCATTCAGAGCTGTTGGGTATGGCAGCAGCTTTGCAGCCGGCCTCTGCCATGGTCATTTAACATATCTGTAACCTTTAACTGGTTCCATAGATATGTTAAATAGCTGTGGCCATGCTTTGAGCCAGGGGAATGGAGGAGATTTCCACCCAGGATGGAACCGAGAGGCAACTCCCCCAGACACAGAGCCTGCGTGAAAACTTGGAGATGGTTGGCTCTGGGCCATGGGGTCACCCCTGCCCACAGCTAACATGGCAGCCCAGAAAAACTGGAGGAATATGAAGTGCTGGCAGGTGTAGCCCATTGAAGGAGGAGTGGGAAATGAGGGCTACAAAGGAAGGTTGGCGCGGGGGATTTAAACCCAGACACAGCAGCCATATCTCGCTCTTGGAACATGCGGCTTTTGGTGAGAGGGGAGAACCCCGCAGCTTTGGGGCTCCCTTTGCCACGTGGCTTGGGAGGCTGGGAAGCAAGATGTAGCAGTGATTCTGGGCTCTCTCTTGGTGGTTTGGGGGAGTGCAGGAGAGACACTGTGGGAAGGGCTCTCTTGGACCACGCGGCTGAGGAGTGGGGACCCCTCAGCCTGAGAGACAGAGGCAGGACCACGCGGCTTTTGGTGAGAGGGGAGAACCTCACAGCTTTGGGTGGCTCCCTTTGCCACGTGGCCTAGGAAGCAGGAGAGACTTTGCCTGGAAGGAAAGGGGTGAAAGAAGTCTTGCTGGTGGGCCATGAGAAGGTGCCGCATGGTTTTGGAGTAACCTGCTTTTGGATTAACTGGAGATCGTGGTGGCAACACAGCAGATGGTGTCGGAACCGAGAGGCTGCCTGAATCATGGACTTCTACTTCTTTCCCTGAGATACGGTGCCCTGGACTGGGCAGGGGGGGAAGGAAGGACTGTGGGTGTTTGAGGGTATTCTAGAGAACTCTAATATTTTAAAGAAGGCCTTAAGTCATTATCCCAGGCCTGTATAACTAGTAAATAAAGAATTCTTTTCCTTTTCACAAGTCTCCGGTATTGAGAGATGTCTTTCCATTGGCGGCGTGCAAAATGGACCTAGAGCGGGGCTGGGGAATCGTTGGGTGCCCCGTTTGGCCTTTTGCTCTGTAACAATGCCAGAGAAATTCTTCTATTTCAAGACTATGAAAACATATCAAACTGGTTATAGTATCTAGAAAAATGATCAATTTGTAATCTGAATTTTTATACCAAATACATAGGATTTTTTAAATTGATCCTCTCATTTTTTTTTTAATTAGCTGAGAAAATTTGTCTGCTTCAGTAGGTATGACTAAGTAAATAAAGCTTACTCATCTCCCAGGAACATAGTTCTTTTAGACATGTAATTGAACCATTATAGTTTAAAAAAATTATGTCCGTATGTATCTACTTATTATAAGAAACAGAGGAGAGGGCCTGGGATGGAGAAGTATAATGTACATGTAAAAAGTTTAGAAACAGAATTGCATCGGTGAGCTAGAGTTGCTTTTTCCCCCTTTTTAGGATAAGCAAAGAAAGGCATTGTCAGAATGAAAATTCACGACATTTTGTTTTTGTAAGGAAAATAAGAAAGAGTAGGTCCTGCAGCGTGGAGCCCCGAATGTCACGATGCTGGGCAGGAAGGCCTTGATGACAAGGTCGGTTGACCTGCTGGACCTTGGTCAGTGTTTGGATGGGCTGTGGTCTTTGTCTCCATGGTATAAAGCTAGGGACGAGAAGAAAGAACTGGGTCTTTTATCACATGTTTATCAGGACCCTCAATGGCCTCCCCTCCAGATCTCAATTTCAAAACTTTATTTAGTCCACTATTTATTGACAGCCTATTTTCTGCCAGGCACTGTGCTGCGAATGTGAATGGGATGCAACACTGAAGAACGTCATCTCTGCCCTCGGGGAGCATGGACTAGAGGGATACCGTCAACCCAGAAACCATAACAACACACAGCTTCGTGCTCTGAAGTGAAGTACGTGATCTTCTAAGAATGCGTTGTGGGTGGGAGTTGGGGTTGGTGTGGGATGGAGTGTGCGTGAACACTAGTAGTCAGGGGAGTCTTTTTTAAAGACGGAGCATCTGACTGGAGGTCATAAGGACAACTGCCTTTATTTTAAAGGATTAACCACATGCCCTGGCTGGTGTTGCTTAGTTGGTTGGAATGTTGGCCCATAAACCAAAAGGTCATGGGTTTGATTCCCAGTCTGGGCTCTGGGCACATAACTAGGTTGTGGGTTTGAACTCTGATTGAATCATGGACAGGAGGCAACTGATTGATGTTTCTCTCTCTCTCCCCCACCCCTCTGGAATCAGTGGATAAAATCTCAGATGACGATTTTTTTAAAAAAAGAATTTATGATATAATCCAGCAATCTTATTGTGGGTATACAGTCAAAGAAAATAAAAACAGGATATTGAGGGATTATCTGTACCCCCACATTCATTGCAGCATTATTTGCACTAGCCAAGATACAGAAACATGCATACATTAACAGGTAAATGGATAAGTGGAATTTTACTCAGCCACCAGAAAAAAGAAAATTCTGCCGATTGAACACATTATGAGAAGTGAAATGCCAGACAGTAAAAGGGACATACTACATGGCATCACTTAATGTGGAATCTAGAAAACAGTAAAACTCACGGGGAGTGTAGAAAAGTGGGGGCCGGGGGCTGGGGGAGGGGAGGAAATAGGGAGAGGTGGGTAGAAAGGCACAGACTTCCAGCTGTAAGATGAATAAGGTCCGAGAATCTAACGTACAGCGTGGTGACTACGGTTGATAACACTGTATTGTATAACTGGAATTTGCTAAGATAGTAAAACCTAAATGTTCTCACTAAAAACAGAGATAAGTATCAGAGGGGATGGAGGTACGAACTGGGTGGTGAGAATCCTTTCTCAATGTATATATACGTCTATCAACTCATCACATGGCACCCTTTAAATATCTTACAGTTTTACAGGTCAATTATACCTCAATAAAGTTGAAGAAACTCTTGATTTTTTTGTGAAAAAAAAAAAAGAAGAATTTATTACCTCCTACTATCCTCCCAGCAATCTAAGTGGTTAAACTTGTCTTTTCTGAATGGGAACACTGACATCCCTGCGGGGTAACTGATTGAGTTACACTCAACGACAAATGGTTTGTCTGATTGAAAAAGGCCGCTCTCTTTAATTCATAGTCTTCTGAATCTCACCAGAGAAAACAGGTGACATTAAAACCCAGAAGGACACATTCTGGGGATGTGGTACCTGTAAACTGCCATCAGAATGCTTGCCAGAAAAAACCAGAAGTTGATTTTAATTTTCATCCTACTAGCTTTCAAATTTATAAACACAAGGATGGATTTCTCCTTAAAGATTGTTTCTTGGTAGACCGAGCATATAGTAGTTTTAAACTATGCACCGACACTTTCTTTTTTCCTGAAGTCCATGAGTGATTTAAACCAGACGGACAGCAGCAGTAATGACTTTGAGGTCCTCATTATTCCTTGCCAGCGCTTGCATTCTCCTCACGCATGCCCCTCTCATTGTGCGCTGAGATATTTTAATGAGTTTCTGAGTGATTGTTTTCCACTTTCCCTAATATCCCCACTCAGGTCACTGAATGGGAGGAAAGCATTTTAGCAAGTGGGAACGGAAACAGAGAGTATCATTAGCAGAGAACTGCCGAAGTCACAGCTATTAGGATTGTGAAATGTCTCATGACTACAAGTGTGGAAAAGACGCTGCCAGATGGAAGGGTTCATTACTAGACGTTGGCTTCAAAAGAAGACAAGGTGGCTTATAAGATCCTTCTGTCAACAGCGGTAGAGAACCCATTTCTTCTGGTGCATGCTGCGGTGTCTGCTCCCTGAACTTGTTCGGTGGAAGGATTGTGCACATAGATCTTTCCATCCTCACTTTCCTGTGGGGTTTCATCACCAACACACTAGGAACCTGGCTACTAGGCACAAAATGCCAGAGTCTTCATGTCTAAAACAAGGCCAACTAACGAGCTGCAAACATTCTAAGTTGGCATGTTCTAGAATGTTTTCCCAAGTTTCTCTTTTCCTGTGCCCCACACATGTGGCCTCTGAATGTCTTCCTATCCCAGGGATCCAGATGAAAGCTTAATGTACACAAAAACTATAATCTCTCCTGAATATAAAGCATCCGTGTGAAAAAGTATATATGATCACAAAAAATACCAGGTTGTATAGTTTTCAGGAGCTTTTTTCATTTATTTCCTTCCATGACAAGACTTGGGTGTGGAGCAGTGAGGTTGTTCTCACCAGGCAAATCACAGAAAGATCTTAGAGAAGCCCTTTCTATTAGTTCTCTGTAGGACCGATGTTGAGTATTCCTTCGGTGCACCAAATTGGTTCGTTCACTGGCTCACAGTTAACCCTACACCTTATGCACAGCAGGTGTTCCATAGGTGTTTTAAATAATTAAATAAAATTGTTTGAGAAAGTCCCTAAACAAACTATGAAATCAAGACAAAGAAAAAAAAAAGACTCCTGTATTTGCATATAATGCCTTATCTCTGACAATGCAATGAAATGGCTTCCATCCCAATTTAAGAAATGCCAACATTTGATTAAAAAAAAAAGGAGGATCCTCAATGAAATGTACAAATGCACAAGTAGGCAGCCACTCACTGGCTGTATGCAATGAACCCTATTGAAATTCTATGGATAGCCTCAGTGTATTTCCACATTTCTGCATGGGAATGACTGTTCTGAATGTCTGATATTTGTACGCGTAAAAACCGGTTGTTTCATTTAGATATGAATGTGACTTTTGCCAAGGATGCAGTACCAGACATTGACAACTAAAGATACTTGGAAAAAAGTAATTAGAAAACGTGGAAATCAGGCCACTATCGTGAAGGAGTAACCTTGGCTGTCAAGCTGGGAGAATGAAGGTGTTTGAGCCAAGTCTTACATTAATAATAGGGATCTATATCTTCACAGACCAATGAATTCATTACCAAGACTCCTGGTCTTGGACTAAATTATTGCTTTCAACCTTCTATTGGGTGTGTTGTTTTTGTTTACTTTCAATTTAGGGGAAAAAAAAAATTTGTGACCATGTCCAATGAAGTCCAGGGAATCTTTGCAGAGTTTTGGCCTGAAAAGGCTTTCATCATGTGACCCCATTGTCTTGACATATTTATCTGTCTCTCTGATAGATTGTAAAACCTTGAAGGCAGGGACTGTGTCTATTTCCTGTGTCTCTGTGTCCTCAGAGCCTAGCACTGTGCACGTGGTGGCATTAACAATGGCACACTTGCTAATGTTATTACACTATTTTTTTTATTTTTTTTTAAAGATTTTATTTATTTATTTTCAGAAAGAGGAGAAGGGAGGGAGAAACAGCAATGTATGGTTGCCTCTCACATGGCCCTCACTGGGGACCTGGCCCGCAACCCAGGCATGTGCCCCGACTGGGAATCGAACCGGGACCCTCTGGTTCCCAGCCCGCACTCAATCCACTGAGCTACACCAGCTGGGCTGTTATTATACTATTAATTCTGAGTCGTTCTATGCAAAATAGAGCATTTCACTTTTTAATGAAATTATTTGCTGCATTTGACAATGTGATTTCATTATACCCATGTTCAATTTTTTATTCATCATAGAAAGCATTTCAGCTTTTAAGGTAGAAGTCAAAGGGAAATAAGAGTGAACCGCTTTTGCTGGAACAATTTAATTCTGTCCGTGAAAGACATATATTGATTTAAGTGATGGGGCATCTATAGTGAGGGAAATTCATATTTGAATTGTTGACAATATGACTTGTTCTCAAATTAGAGAAGACCTGTATCCCGCAGCCCTGCATACTTAAAATGTAATTTTCTCAAATTGAGATGGGAGTGTGAAAAACTTTAGTTTTTATGTCATCCCTTCAATATTGAGTGACTTAGGGTAAGAATGTCACAGTGCTTTAGATTCCATGTCTCATTACACAGAGTTCGCGGTGTCTGCACTGAGGCTTTAGAATACAGGTGGGATGAGCTGCTGTTGGCTTCGGCATGGGTGCATAGGCAGATAACCCAAATCACGCGTGACAATACGAGAAAGGGTCCGAGACCGCGGTGGGGCAGTGATAAAGCATTCTAGGAGACCGTAGAAAATGAATTCATCCTTGAAGTAGTTTTGAAATAGCAGTTATGAATCAAGAATCTGTAAGAAATGAAGAAGGGGAAGAGACAGATGGCAGCTCTGTGCTCCTGGACCAGGGCTCTTACATAAGACCTGGTGAAACAGGATTCAGTCCCAGGATGGCCGGATCGTGCTCTGAGGAAGCAGGAAACTGAGAGCATCTGGTTGAGGTGATTAACAGTGTGGGGAAGAGAAAATAGAAGCTTCTGGATGGCAGATTTTGAAGCACAGATGCGATCAATTACATTATCACCCAAACCTGAAACTTTGAAGCTAAGTATGTATGGAATTTTGATGCATGGCATATGGTGTTTCAAATATAAAATTTATAGACCATCTGTCACATCCAGTGGGGCTTAACTCTGGAAGGATCACTGAAGATTGGAGAACCTGCTACATTTTCACACCCAGAGGGACTAGGCAATCAATACATATTAACTGAGTAGTCATCTTGGACGCAAGTCTAGTTGCTGTAGAATTAATAGAAAATGTGGAAAATGTGGTCTTGACCTTCAAAACTTAAGGGAAGACAAAAACGGAAGGGCAGACAGAGTGCATGGCTTTTGAGTCTTTTAGGTCTTGGGTTTTAGTTTCGTGGTCCATCATCATAAGCATGGTTGTGTGTTCACCACAAATCCTCCCCGCTCCCCCCCCCCCCCACGCCCCGGGTTTCTTCTTACCTGCTTGGCAAAGCCACAACCCTGGTAGGTAGACTCCCTCTGCCTTTCTAAGCCTGCGCTCATGCAACTGAATATCTCTGGAGAAAAATACACAAGCTGGCTGTCTTGAGTCCCAAAAGTTTATGGCCAGAAACCTCCAGGGGTTCTCGATTGTGCTAGGCCATTAAACTACCCATCTCCAGCTCCCTCCCTCTCCTGCTCACCTAAAAGAACTCTTTCCCACTTTCTCTGCTTTGCTTACCTGTTCTTAAGTGATGCATCTTTATTTCACTGAGAAGACTGAAACAGTCAGGAGAGAATTTCTAGAAGGCCACAAGCCTTTTACTTCTCCACCAACAACTGCATCCGTACCCTCTGCTTTCTTGCTGATTCCTGTATAAAGCATTTTTGCTTCTCTCAAAAGCTAGTTGCTCCACTTGTCCATAAGATCTCATCACCTTTTGCTTACTCTAGGACATTGCTTTAGAAATTCTTTATTCTTTCCCCTATGCACCACTGTCCCCTCTCCATTCTAGACTATCCCTATCAGCACGAACCACATTGTGATTCTTTCATCTTAAAACAAAATCTTCTGACTCCACTTCCTCCATCAGCTACTGCCTTTATTTACTCACTTCTGTACGAAGTTCAGTGCTTCCAATTTCTCTCCTTCCATTCACTCTTAAATCACTCCAGTCAGATGCCACCAAAACTTCCCTCATTGAGGCCACCAGTGACCTACACCTGGTCAGTTACAAAGGTCAGTCCAGAGCCTCCTCCCACAGCTGCATTTGGCCCCCCGTCCTCCCCAAATTCACTAGATGAGTCTCCGTTTGACTCTTACCTCATTGGCTGCTCCTTCTTCATCTACTTCATTGCTTTCTCTCCTCCCAGCCTTTGATGTTGGAGAACCCTAGAGCCCAGACCTTGGTCCTCTCCCTTTTTCCTATGTTTCCTTACTCCCTTTATTTAGATCCATTTTGTTCAGGTACGTATAACATCCACATAGATCCACATAACCTCAGTATACTGACTTAAATTTGCAATTCTAACCCAGAATTCTTTCCTAAATTCTAGGCTTTTTTACCCAACTACCTACTCACCTACTTGACATTTCTCCTTGGTGGGGGGTGGGGGACTAGTAGATATCTGAAATTCAGCTGGTGTGAACTCAAACTCTTGATGGTTATGCAACTCTTCCCTCCACCTACTCTGCAAACAGCCTTCCCAGACTTAATGGATGACAGTGTGATTCCTTCTGTCAACCTTGCAGTCACCTTGGGCTTTTCTCTTTTTCTCACATCCTACATTCAATCTGTTGGAAAACCTCCTAATTAAATCCAGAATCCAAGCCTTTGTTACCAAGCCCCTGTAACCATCCTCATCTGAGTTACCATCTTCCCTCACCTGGGTTCCTCTAGGAGCCTCCTAAGCAATCCTTCCTGCTTTCTTATTGTCCTACAGCAGCAGAGTGATTCTGTGAAAATGCAGGTCCATTCAGGACACTCCTCCCCTCAAAATCCCACCTGACTCAGAACACAAACCAAAGTCGCTGGATCCAACACCATCTATCTCTCAGCCTCCTCTCCTCCTACCCTCCCGCTGTGTCATCTCTGAGACACACTGGCCACCTTACTGTGCCTCAGACGTGCTCTGTGCTCTCCCATTTATGGGCCCTGCCTGGAATCCTCTTCCCCAAGACGTGTTCTTGGTTCAGCTACTCAACCCCTTCTAGTGTCTGCCTGTGTCTCCCTCCCTCAATAAGCCCATTCTGGCTACTCTCTTTAATACTTCACACTGCTCTGGGTCCTTACACTCCTGCTGCCACTCACTCTCTTGGTTCTTCCTTTTTTTAATAACATGTATTATCTTCTTACATATGTTTTATATATACACATACACACATATATGTACCGTATTTTTCAGACTATAAGATGTACTTCCGCCCCCCTAATTTGGGAGAAAAATGGGGGTGCGTCTTATAGTCCGAATGTAGCTTACCTGGCTCACATTGATGAAATATTATGTTATTTATGTTATTAAATATTTTACTACATTTTTTGCTTCAAAAATTTTTTTCCTATTTTCCTCCTCTAAAACCTAGGTGTGTCTTATAGTCCTAAAAATATGTGGGACCCATACACATATATCATTTATCAGGGATTTTTTTGTTTGCTTGTTATGTCTTTTTCCTTACCCCCAATGAAATTCCATGACAGCAGAGACCTCTGTTTATTAACGTACCCCAAGCTCCTTGAACTCTGCCAGACACGCAGTATGTGTTCAATAAATATGTACTGAATAAGTGATTGAATAGTTGTAGCTCTGAGATCATCCTATGTGCTAAAATTTATCCAAGTGCTTCTTTGCTTCTCGTCTGCCTTCTGAGAATATTTCTCAAATATTCTAGAAAATTACATAGCCATAAGCCCCAGAAAATTGTGGAGGTAGAGATGTACAGCCCTCTTATTTTGTGGATAAAAATATTAATGGCGTCTGTATTTTTAAATGAAGTCTTAGGTTTCTTTGGCTTTGCACTTTTTGATTTTATTCTAGCAAATTATCTTGCCTGAGGACTTGGAACTAGTTCTTCACAATGAGCAGTGGCTGTAGAGAGAAGAACTCTGCAAATTCAAATACAAAGGGCCAATGGTAAAAATGTTTGGGGTAAAGTTGCATATTGCAAACATTTACAGCAATGAAATTCTCTTGTGGATCTAGTAACATCAACATGTACTTGAAGGCTTTCTGTAAAAAAATAAACCTCTTTTGAGTATATTGAGTACAGAATGTAGACTTCAGTTTCTAAAGGCTACTCATACGAATTGTGTACCATGGCTAATGATATTCAAATTAGTGAATCTAAGGTTGGAAAATATTTTATTGGCTTTTTCTTTATAAGACTCGAATCTGGTCTCCCCCCCACCCCCCCGCTTTGTCTTTTTTTCCTCCTTTGCACCTAATGGCAAAGGAAGCGATCACTTTTATGTATGAGAAATTTGTTATTGACACATATAAGAATGTAAGAAAAAAAACACTATAAACCCATTCTCCTGTTTTTAGATAAGATTAACCCTTGCTCCTGGAAGTATGTTAAGATGGGAAAACCACCAAAAACAAGAACTTCAACAACAACAGGATGCTGAGAATAGTAGGAGACCCGGGTTTATGCTCTAACCCTGCTGTTACCTTGAGTTACAATCTTCTGTGTCTGGCCATTTGGGTCTGAGTCAGTCTCCTTCTCTTTAATATTCTTTACATTTATAACTTATTTCTCAGTTATGGTTATGCTGTTTGGGGAAAAGGAAAAAAGCAGACGATTCCAGATTGAATTAACCTGTAAAGCAAAAGAGATAATTTCTATGACTAAATGTCAGCTATTATATTCAAGCAATTTATCTGTACCGGCTGGAAAACAATATAAGAATCTATGTTAAAACTTCCTTTGTTTATCCTGCACAAATGTTAGTGGGTGCACTTTGTATGAGTAAAGGTATGAGTAACCTGGCTGTTACAATGGTTACCAGTTGATTTGTGTTGTTGACTTTGGACTCAGCCACGGGAATAATTTGGGTCCTCTTTTCCTTAGACAGCTATCACTCCTCTGTCAATAACCTGGAGACGGTGTTATCAAAATTTGACATCTGGAGGCCTATTGTGAGGGAGCCTCATATTCCCTTTTCTGTATCAATCTGTTAACTCTTGTCCGTTATCACTATGGGAGCAGAGACCCCCTTGTCACCATTGCATAACCTTAAACCAGCAGAGTGCCAGGAACTCGAAGGCGATTTAGTAGTGAAATGAATGAATAATTGAATGAATACATAAAGGAATAAGTGAATGAAGAAAATGAATTTGGTTTGGGTACCATGGCATGAAGAGTGATTTAGACCATGAACAACTTTCCAGTCGGAAGGATAAAGAACTATAAGAAAAAAACACACATTAATGCACCAAAGATTCAATTCAGTTCAAAGGCAGGGGCTGTGAGGAGTGGGGAGAGAACGTTCACCATGCCGGATGGGGACAGAGCAGTAGCGCTCTTCCAGCTACCTTGGCTAAGCTGCAGGGTTCCTGGAATCTAGCCTGATTTGGGAGGAATAACTGAGATTGATTGGATAACAGAAATTGCTCTTTCTCTTGCCATCTCATCAGACACTATTCTCTTTTGTAGTTGGACTTAAAAATTTTTTAAAAATGTTGTCAGTTACAGTTGGTGTACAATAGTATGTTAGTTTCAGGTGTACGAGATTGTGATTAGACATTTGTATAACTCACAGAGTGATCATGCAGATAAATCTAGTACCCATCTGACACTACACATAGTTATTACAATACTATTGACTATATTCCCTATGCTGTACTTTGCACCCCCGTGGTTATTTTTCAAAATGGCAATTTGTGAACTTCCAGCCAAGATGGAGGCATAGGTAGACACACCGTGCCTCCTTGCACAACCAAAAGAGGAAAAGCAGCAATTTAAAAAACAAAAACAGCCATATCTGACAGAAAATCGAACTGAGTGGAAGTCTGACAACCAAGGAGTTAAAGAAGACATGTTCATCCAGACCAGTAAGCAGGAAGAGCGCGCGGGGAGATGGTGGTTTGTGGAGCGGCTGGCGCACTCAGTGAAACCCGTAGCTGGCCCACCCGGACCGAGCAGGGTGGAGACTGGTGGACGGGGTGGGGGTCCCTCATTCGCAGGCAGATAAACCTGGAGAAAAAGCTGAGGAGCAGAGCAGACCGTGCAACCCACCATCACGGGGAAATAAAGCTTCAAACCACTGATTGAAAACACCTGTGGGGGTTGAGGCAGCAGCAGAAGGAACTCCTGGCCTCACAGGAGAGTTTGCTGGGGAGACCCACAGGGACTTGGAACTACGCAAGCCCGCCCACCCACCTGGGAGCCAGCACAGAAAGACCCAACTTGCTTATGGGTAGCTGGGGAAGTGTGGAGAGCGGAGCAAGCACCATTGTTCGCTCAGGCCCTGCTCCCACAGGCAGTGTCACAACACAACAACGTGGGTTACCCCGCCCTAGTGAACACCTAAGGCTCTGTCCCCTAAAGTAACAGGTGCACTGAGAAAAAAAATGGGCCAAATGAAAGGTCAAATTTTGACCTTTTGATCTGGAGATCAAAGCTCCAGAAAAAAATCAACTAAGTGATGAAGAGCTAGCCAACCTATCAGATGCACAGTTCAAAACACTGGTAATCAGGATGCTTACAAAGTTGGAGGAAAGTTGGTCACAATTAGTTGAACAAATGAAGGATACGCTAAAGGAAATGAGGGGAAATGTGCAGGAAACTAATAGAGATCAGATGGAAACTGGGACTCAAATCAATGGAGTGGACCAGAAGGAAGAAAAAAACAATCAACCAGAAAGGAACGAAGAAACAAGAATTCAAAAAGATGAGGAGAGGCTTAGGAACCTTTAGGTCATCTTTAAACGTCCCAACATCTGAGTCATAGGGGTGCCAGAAGGAGAAGAGGGAGACCAAGGAATTAAAAACTTATTTGAACAAATAATGAAGGAGAACTTCCCCAAGCTGTAGAAGGAAATAGACTTCCAGGAAGTCCAGGAATCTCAGAGAGTCCCAAAGTAGTTGGACCAAAAGAGGAACACACCAAGGCACACCAAAATTACATTACCAAAGATTAAAAATAAGGAGAGAATCTTAGAAGCAGTAAGAGAAAAGGAGACAGTTACCTACAAAGGAATTCCCATAAGACTGTCACCTGATTTCTCAAAAGAGACCTTTCAGGCAAGAAGGGGCTGGAAAGAAGTATACCAAGTCATGAAACGCAAGGACCTACATCCAAGAATACTCTATCCAGCAAAACTTTCATTTAGAATGGAAGGGCAGATAAAGTGCTTCCCAGATAAGGTCAAGTTCAAGGAGTTCATCATCACCCAGCCTTTATTATATGAAATGTTAAAGGGATTTATATAAGGTATGGAGGGATATCAACAGGGGAGTCGGGGGTGGGGAGAGACGGAAAAAGTACAGAGAATAAGTAGCATAATCAGTAGGTAGAAAACAGACAGGAGGAGGTTGAGAATAGTATAGGAAATGTAGAAGCCAAAGAACTTCTGTGTATGACCCATAGACAAAAACTAAAGGGCGGGGAATGGGGGGGTGTGGGGTGAAGGGGAATAAAGGGGGGGAAATGGGACAGCTGCAATAGCATAATCAATAAAATATATTAAAAAAGTGGCAATTTGTAATTCTTACTTGCTTTACCAAAGTTGTGATTGAACTTTTCATTTGTATTTTCATAAGCTGGGCCATATTTATACTTGAGATTTATATTTGTATTTTTTCTTGCTTTTCATTTTCTTGCAGACTCTTGAAAAACTATTCTCATTTTCATTACATCCAAAGAATTACATCAGAACTTGTTTTTCAACTTAAGTCACCTCTTGAATTACCAAAATCCAATTACCGGAAACATCTCAGAATGTCTCATTTGTCTTTGGTTTCTCTCTTGTACCTTGCGAGGGGCCAGGACACGGAAGGCCGTCAGTAACTGCTCTCAGAATTAAACATTCAAGCATCTTACGATGATCAGAGTTTCAAAGGGGTTTTTAATGCTAATGCGTATATTTTAGAGCCCTTTCTTTAACACGTGCTTTGAAAAATGTAAATTGGCTTTGGTTAGAAAATTAGAAAAATTAATACACATGGTTTATTCAGTTGTTTATACAACGCTAATCAGTGGTGCTACACTTCAGAAGCCCAAAAGATTTCTTTTCACTCTGCAGGTTTTATTATGATTCTGGTGATTTCATTATTCTTTATATGACTTTTCTGATTCTATTTGTATTAGGAAGTGGAGAAAAAATTACTTTTAATTTATGTTTTTTTCAGAATACATTTTTATTATTTTAAATCTGAAATTTCCTATCTAAACCCATTTTGCCTACGCCAAGTTGCACACTGCTGTGTGTTTTTATGGTTATTAAAAACATACTTTGGTTAAACCATATATGCATTTACTAAAATTTTGCAGCAAATGAAATACTTAATTTAGTTTTTTATTATTCTGTCTTACTTTCTGGGTGTAAGTCCCACAGGATTCGCAGATAAGAAGAAAACAGTTTGCTTTTGTCACTTTGATTATAAGTGTTCATAATGTTTTTCAGAATATTTGCTGCTTTATATTTTCTTCAATTATGAAATGAAGGTTCTGTCTGGCTGTCTTATGTTGAGCATTTATTACCCTTTTTAAAATGTATTATTTCAGACATGATCGATAGGCCGTGACATAATGTTAATTTTATTTTCATCTACATTTGACTATATTAATTTAATTTTGATAAATTATTTTATTATTGTTTCTTATACACATAGTATTTATTTCATTTTCCTATTCTTTTATCATCTGGAGAATGTTCTAGTTTGGTGGTTTATATCCTTTTCAATTATTTCATACAATAAGGCTTGGTACCCTGATAAACCCAATAAATCACTAATAAGCCCAATAAATCACTAGTGGTTGTCAACTGGGGTCAGAATGAACTCTGGGGTGCTCAGCAATGTTCAGGGGCTGTTAGGTTGTCACTATGCCTGAGAAAAATACTAGCATTTAGTTGCTAAATGTCCTGCAATGTACAGTCCCACATAATAAAAAATTGTCCTACCTCATAGCTCCTGTGGGGTCCTCTGACTGAGACCTCGCATCGTGGAGGAAGTTGACGTGAAGTGCAGACAAAGTGCAGAGGTGGACTCATCCACCCACTCAGAACCAGCCCTTCATTTCCTATCTTATCAGTACCAGAAATGCTATCTTATTTCCTGTCTTATCAGGACTGGAAATGCCCCTAATCTGTCTATTTGGAAACACTGTCTTGGCAGCAGAAGTAAATGAATGACTTCTTTTAAAAAATAATTCCTCTTTCTTCCCACATTTATTGGAAGTGAATTGTGCAAGTTCGTGCATGATTATGATTTTGTCGTGACAGATGGCGGTAGGGCTATAGGTGAAGTGCGTAGTTCCTGAGAGCGTAGCCCTGGGACCAGGACAAAGAACTGCTGACTCTGCTTCCTCAGTCTCCCTTTGATGTGCCCATGGAATAGGATGGAGAGTAAGGCACAAGCTCCTGGAAGGGTGTTGGACCAGAACCTCCCATTCCCCCCCCCCCACCCCCTGCTCCGGGACACCATGCTTCTGCAACAGAAGAAGACTGTGGGCTGCCTCAGATGAGCAAATAGTTAAGTTTCTTGGCGTGGGTTAGCAAAGATAAAAGGTTTATTTCTCTGCCTGTCTCCGATATCAAATGATGTTCTAGCAAAAAATAACATTAGTTTGTGACTTCAAGCTTGTTTATCCCACAATCTTGTCTGTATTGGCAGCAACGTAATACCTAATTATATTCAATCTATCCTACTAATACTCTTTCCTGCTGACTTCCAGAATGGCCCCGGGACGTTATGTAACAGAGAATGGCTTGTCACTTTTGATTTCCCCTTCATCTGGGGAAAGGCTTCTGATAATGTTGGGAAGACAAAGTACAGAAGACAGAAGTTTAGTCAACACTTTATCACTGACACGATAAGCAAATGTTTACTCATTTTCATAAACTTTTCAAGAACAGCATCTCCTCACCTCCATGGTGCCAAGTATTTCTCTATCCATATATTCACGTCAGAACAGTTTTACTCTCTCCTTCTATTTCTTGGCATGCTGAGTAATTATTGAGTAGGCCTTTTAGTTTTACATGTTAATCATCTTCCCTTAGCCCTGATGAGCATAATTACCTCCTAAAACTGCCCCCGCCTTGGTATGCATTGTTCAAAGAGAGCCACGCAAGGTAATCTGAGTTCTCCACATAATTGAGAAAGCCTCATGTGTCCTATGGAGTTGTTGACTCGACCGTAGACCTAAGTCCTGTCTATTTCACGTGCGTGAGTTGAGTGAAAATCACAATCTGTATTATTCTCAGGGCCATTTTAGTGTTGCCAGGTGAAAAAAAAAGAAAGAAAGAAAACAACAGCAGTTTGGAAGATCTCAGATGAACAGACAGGCGAACTATTTTGGTTCTTGCTGATTACGGCTCTGCGGTACTCTTGCAATGGTGTCATAAGGGGAGTGGATATTAGCAGGAACCATTCGGGAAACTTACCAGAGGGGGGTTAATGAGGAAATGAGGCCAGGAGAACACCAGCCACAAAGGGAAGCTGGTCTGCTCAGGGCCATGGTCAAAAGCAGACAGCTCAGGCTGGTTGACGTAGCTGCTGTGTCTAAGAGGAATAATCCAGTAGCCCAGGGCATATTGGCAAAGGGATCCAGACATCAGTCTGTGTCAGGAGGTCATTCATTGACACCCACCTGCAGAAGAGGTAGATGGGAGGGAGGAAGAGTAGAATGATTTTTAAAGGGAAGAATAGCTAAGAGGAGCCCGGCAGGGAACGAGAGCTTTCAGTGGTTTGTGGTTTAGGTTCTGGGACAGGCATGTCCGAACTGCAGTGTGAGGCAGGGAGTTCATGCAGAAGCCTAGCTTTGAGATTCAGGCCAACACAGTATGGCGGAAAGAGTTTTGTGCCAAACCTCGGGCCGCACAGGTACAAGGGCGTCCATGTTTGGTGGTGAAGGGGTGTCAAGGATCCCTGCTTAATAGACCTCAGGGTTTTGCACACATTGTTACTCAATTTTTCTTTCTGATTAGAAAATAATGGAAAGCTTTTTAAGATAACTTAGAAAATACAACAAAGTATGATGATAAACCTAAACTCCTTATAACCTCACACCAAAGGATAGCTGTTGTTAACTATTATACTACCTGTCCAGTCATTCATTTATCTTTAGCATTTGGGGTTAAAGACAATTCAATAAACCGTTTCAAGTCAGGTATTCTCCATGCCATTATATATTCTCTTAAAGCAATTTTAAAGAGTTTGCTAATATGCTTTTATAGAATCACGAATTCATTTATCTTCTTAAGTTGTGCATTTATTTATTCTGTTACTATTTTTTGAGTGTACACTGTATGCCAGGCATAGCCCTGGGTGCTGGGGACACATCAGCAGCCCAGACAAAGTCCCTGCCTCCCTAGAGTCCGCATTCCAGCCACTTGACCTTCCCCTGTTTCTTTTTCTCTCGGCCAGCATAAATCACGCTGAACACAAATAATCCTGTACATCGTTCTTTGCCCTCACCTCTGATTTCTCTTTTGGCCATCATGATTTCAACTGTATTTTCAATTTTTATCCGATTTTTCTTATGAATCCTTAAAGATACAAAAATGTCAAATGAATAATACTATAAACCCATATATGTGTCCATGTATATATATACACACACACATAAGCTCTCACACACACGTTTGAAAGGAAATTGCAGACTCGCGACACTTCATCTCAAAACACTTCAGCATCTGTCTTCTAAGAGAGGAAACTTTCTCTTATATAACTATAATACCACTGTCACCTGAAAAAATGAACTCATTACCCAGTGTCGACTAACATCCTGTCCATATTCAAACTTCCCAGTCGCTCCACATTTCTTTTAAAGCGTTTTTTTAAAAACAGAATTGAAACTAGGTGACATGGGGCAAGTGGTTAATATCTCTTTGGTCTCTTTCTCATACATTCTCTCTTTCTCATCGAGACCCCTGTGGATTCACAGGCAGTTGTGAAATATAATAGAGGTCCTTGTACACTTTGTCCAGTCTCACAAATTGTAACATTTTGCCAAACTGTAGGATCATATCATAACCAGAATGCTGACATTAATACAACCCACTGAGCTTATTCAGATTTGCCCAGTTTTACTGGTGTGTGTGTGTGTATGTGTGTGTGTGTTAAGTTTTACATAATTTGTATAACTGGTATAGATTCACGTATCTACCACCACCTGCCTCCCTCCTGTTTCCCATGCCTGCCTCATCCCTGAGCCCTGGCAACCACTAATGTGCCCATCATTTTGAAACTTTATTTCAAAAAAGTTATATGATATAATCATACCGAATGTCACCTTCCAGGATGGCTTATTTTCACTCAGCATAATTCCCTGGAGATTCATCCAAGTTGTTATACTTATCAATGATTTTTTCCCCCTTTTATTGCTGAGTAGTAGTCCTTGGTATGTTTCTGTGATCTTTTTAACCATTCACCCATCGATGGGCATCTGCACCAATTCCAGCATTTGGCTATTACAAAGCTGCTATGAATACTTGTGTGCACATTTTTGTGTGTGCGTGTGAGCACAAGTTTTCATTTGTTTGGGGTAAATGCCCGAGAGTGCAGTGGTGTTATGATAGGTACACGTTTGTTTGTTTCTTCAGAAGTCATGAGCTTTTTTCCAAGGTGTCTTCGTTCCCACCAGCAAAGTATGAATAATCCAGTTTCTCTGCATCTTCTCCAGCATTCAGTGTTGTTACTGTTTTCACTGCGGCCATTCTGATCGATGTCCAGTGATAGCTCGTTGTGATAACTTCTAGGTAACTACAGGTGTGGATACAACATGATGGGAGCACAGAGGGGGAATATCTGGCCCAGACTACATGTGCGGAAGACTGTGAGTGTGTGTGTGTGTGTGTGTGTGTGTAAGCTGATATATTCACATGCACATCACAAAGAGCCTGGAGAAACTGAGCTCTGTCTACTAAGGTTTTGAGGATTTGAAGCAGTTAGTGGGAGGCAGAGAATCCTGGTTTATTCTTCAAGTCTTTAGGGTACACTTGGAAGGCAAAGTCACACTCAATGGACTGGTCAGTCATTCCAAGTCCCCCCAGAGTTGTATGGGGACCCTCTTCTTTCTTGAGGTGTCTTTCTCTGCATCGGGGGACAGGTCCCAATATTTCATTTTTGCTTGTGTGCAGTTAAGGCAAACACTAGTCCCACTCCTTCAGGGATCTGCATGCTTAGTGGTGATGTCTTAAAATAGCACCGATGCTGCATGGCTGTAGTGACTCCTGGCTGCCAGTGCTCCTTGCTTTCCTGGCGGGTGACACTGTCCTCCGTTCTTCACAACCCGTCCCACTTTGCTCCATTTCACGATAACATTCCCAGGCTGGATATAAATTCCACTATCACTCAACATCACATCTCCTGGTACACTGGTTATGGCTTCAAGATCAAGATCATCCATCGCTAACTGTTTCCTCCCTCTTTAATGTGCAAAGGCACAGCATGCCACCTTCGGTGACAGCCCTCCTGCAGTAGTTCTCACAGGGACTCAGAGAGGAGACGGGGGACGCGAGGGGAGGCCCGTGCAGCTTGAAGTGGACTGCGCGAGACTGATGGTGCCGTGCCCGCTTCCCCACCCGGCCCCACACACGCAGTGGGCATCGTGCGCTAAAGCACCCCACTTCTTCCCGGAGAAGCAGCTCCAACTGGACCAAGGTAACAGCTATTTCAATACTGAAAAACCAGTGTTTGTTTCCATTAAATTTAACAAATATATTCTGGGTGCTTACTCCAAGAAATGCACTTTCAGGTAAGTATGGCTAAACAGATATGGAGTCTTCCCCAAGGAAATTTCCAGTTTGAGAGGGAATATATATAATTATACAGCCTGATAAAAAGTTCAATCATTTCAGGTAACTTTGGGGTTGAGGAACGCTATTATTTTAGGCAAGTCTCTGGTGCACTGGAGATGCGGCATTAACTATTGGGGGGGGGAGTGGGGTTCTCCGTGCAGGGCAGGGTCCTGGGGTGGCGGATCATAGAGCCTGGGCCAGGAGAGACAGGACAGCACTTCAGGACTGCAGAGGTCAAAGGGTCTGGCACCGGGTGAGCAGCCTGGCTCTTCAGACACGAAAGAGGAGGAGCGGTTTACGAAGATGTTCCTCTGAAGCGTGTGAGAAGTCATCAATGGCTCAGGAGTCTGACAGAGATTGACAGGCTGACCTTGAGGAGGGGCTGTATCATGACAAGGGTGGAAGTTGGGACATAAAGTCAATGTTCTGGAACAGCCAGGAGCCTCTGACTTGCTCCAATTTTTCCACACTTCTAGGGAACGGATGGTTTAGTGTTACAGGCAAAATGGTGGTGGGACGCCATTTGACCAGCAAGGGTGGGTAAGCAGCAGGAGCTGGTGGCGGTGTTGAGCGTCTGCGTGCACCGAGCAACACAGAGAGCAGGACAACCCACCGATAATTGCTTAGCTCCATCGTTGCCCAGGATGAATGACCTCTGGGTACCATATTGCTCTGTCAGGAGAGGGAACCAGTCTGCCTGTCACGGCCTGCTGTCATGCATCTGTGTAAAAGTCTCAGAGGGGACTTTCAGTGTCATCAAACCTCCACACCACAAATGACATCTTCCTTAGATTCATCGGTTTTAAAGAATGCAGGTAACAGATATTGGACATTGAAAACCATTCCTGTCTTGATGAGGATGCGCTGATGCAGGATGCTTTTCCCCTAAAGTCACAACTGAGCTTTTCTTTTTGTCTGAATCATATAAGTGTTAATAATTCATTTGCTTGGTCGTTTATTTCCTATTTCTGTGAGATGTGTATAGTCCTGGTAAGGAACAGGAACGGTGTGTAATCACGGCCCCAGCCTCCTTGGCTTGTTGGGGGAAGATTCCAGCCACCCTGCCAGGTGAGAGGGAGCTCTTTTTTCACTGAGCCCAGAAAAATGAGAACCCACGGAGAGGGGACACAAAGGTCTAGCTTCACCTACTGAGGTATTTTAATGTGAATATGTTAATGGCAGGATGCAAATGATCATGGGCATATGGCTTGAAATCCTCTTCACTTAAGGCAGTAAATAGGATTCTCTCTGAAATGCCCATCATTCCTGCATAAGGAGTGAGGCAATCTGAGAAGCAATTGTGAGAAGCTGTGTATGCTGGTGTCCCTCCATTGTGGCCCAGCATTCTAGTCCCCATCCACTGTGGTTCACAGTAAACAACGGTCTTTTAAAGAGAGTACAATACATGGGTTAAATTTGTATTGTAAATGTTTGTCTAGGGGTAGGACTAGAGTCGTTTGTTTTTAAGTGTACGTTTTGGAATTTATAGGAAGGCAGTGGGACTGTATTTATTTAGTCCCCCTTTGGTTACTTTGTCAGACTTGACTCCATAACCTCAGGTCAAATCATTTGAAATGTACATAGTGCAATGAATTAAGTGATATTTTGCTTGTATAATCTGTCCCCCCAGAAATAAATAAGTCAAGAAAAAAGAAAAGAAATCCTGAAGCTAAACATTTTATTTTTGGAAGCAACTCTGTTTCCTCCACCGAATTAACAAAGCTTTATTTTATTTCAAGGGTGTATTCTAACCAAACTAAAGTGCTTGGGCATTCTTGGCAAAGCTACCTACCTGCCAGGCTAGTTCACGGACATTGCTATCTGTGAGGGTCATTTAGATGTATGGAGGCATCAGGGTCAAGCAGGGGGTGGGGGGTGGGCGAGGGATGTTACCACATTGTCAAGAATCTATTGCCCATGTGTTGTTAAGAATCAGGACATAAAATAGGGAGTGAGGTGGAAACCATGAATAGTGGATGGGCCAGTATGTTTCATTGGTATTTCAGAACCTAGCACTAGAGAAAAGAAATCCTGGCGCATAAAGGGAAGACAAAGAAGGGGAGCCTTGGACTCATGTAGGTGGTCCCCTGGGTGGTAATGAAGATCTATGAACTATTTCTGATGTTTCTAAAAACCTAAGAGAAATTATGTATGTATTCACAATAACATTGCACAGACTAATTAAAATGTCAAGCTTCTTGGCTTTGGGCTGGGATTATATAAATTCACTGTGGTAATATATTTGTCTCAATCTGTCCAGAGTTCTGATTATGGGCAGCTGCATTTCTTTGATTAATGAAAAGGGAAAAGAATTATTAATATATGTCTGTTCGTAGATAAAATCTTTCACAGGGTGAGGTCTGTGGGAGGAGATGATAAGAGCTTTAGGGCTGAAATAGTTGATAACTCCTAGGCCAGAGAATAGCGACTATCTTGTGGATCTGATGAGTTTCCGCTCTACCACGGAGCCTTGGGAGCCTCAGCGATTATGCGTATTTAATCTTTACTCTAGTTACCAGACAAATATGTCTGAGGCTTTCTGAATAGAGATGCATCTGAGCTAAACAAATACACGAAAGGTCAGCTCAGGAGTGAGCCTGAGGTAAATGATATTTGCCATCTCTCAGTAAAATTAATTTTACAAGGGAGATTCTTTTTATACGGTTCAGAGGATTGCTTCTTACAGCTGGGACTCCAAGAGGAACAAGGCCTTGATCTTGGACAAATACCTTTGCCTTGAAGGAATGCCTGGGTTGGGAAAAATGTCCTCACAAGCCCCAGTGGGCCACTGACAGCTTCATCTTTTTAGGAGAGTGTGGTACCATTTGGAGACGTGCCCCTTCCGTCTTCTTATCCAGGACAGAATTCAATATCAGAAAAGACAGCAGGATTTCGGCGGAAGCACCTGGATCCATCGAACCAGAAGCTTTCATTGTAGATTTATGTATGAAAGACTTTAAAAATATAAATGCCTAGCAAAGGTCAGCAGGATAGTCATTTTCTTCTGAAGTAAGTGCCTTTCAGTGATTAAAAGTTAAGGAGAATTGAAGTCTAGTTGTTTTGAATTTGATTGTGGAGAAGACAAGCAGGATGTGCACTGGTTACTCCGAAGAGCTTGAGAAGAAGGCAGGGAAGCTGTCCCAAAGAGGAAACGCTGAAACCTGATGTCCTCATTACTAGCCCAGAGAGGGCTCTGTGTGGTGTTCATTGTTTATTTTGGTATTTTTTATAAAGATTTTATTTATTTATTTTTAGAGAGAGGAGAAGGAAGGGAGAAAGAGCAATGTATGTTTGCCTTTCACATGGCCCTCACTGGGGACCTGGCCTGCAACCTAGGCATGTGCCCCAACTGGGAATCGAACCGGGACCGCCTGGCTCCCAGCCTGCGCTCAATCCACTGAGCTACACCAGCCGGGCTATTTTGGTATTTTTAACATGTTTATTAATTTTAGAGAGGGAGAGGGAGAGAAAGAAATCGATGTGAGAGGGAAACCTCGATTGGCTACTTCCCATACGCACCCCGTCTGGGGATTGAGCCCACAACCTAGGTATGAGCCCTGACCGGGAATCGAACCCCCGCCACTTTGGTGTACAGGATGGCGCTCGAACCAACTGTGCCACAACAGCCAGGGCAGGTGGTCATTGTTTAAAGGCCATCGGAGGGCTTGCGAGAAGGAAAGCTCCACCACGGTGTGTGGATGGGGGCGCAGCTTAGAAAGAGAGGGTCCGCAAAAGCTTCTGTGTCACGTTTTTTGATTTTCTTACTGAAAGGGCAAACAACAAATACTCGACTTTCCCTGAAGCACCGTTTCTCCTGTAACAAATTTGGCTTTCAATCAGGAGAACACCTTGGGTGAGTCCCAGTGGGCTCCAGCCTGCCTTGCTCCGCAGAAGCTCTGAGCTCTCCGAGAGTTCTCAGCAGGACGCAGCCACGGATCACGTGGTTACCAAACGCTGCAGCGTCAAAGCCAGGCTGCGCTAAGGATTTCTAGCTGTTTATTTTCCTTTAAAAGGGCCGAGTGTTAATGTTTTGATTTAGAGCTATAGGAATATTGCAGAGGAGTCTTTAAAAAGAGTTATGAGGTGTTTTCTTCACTGGAGACGAGGGTTCTCTCATTCTAAGATAAGCGAAACCTGCCACCTCCCCGAGACTTCTGACATCCCTCTGCAGCATTCAGGAGATTTCAGGAAACCATGATTTACTGTAACAGTGAAGGGTGCATTGGACACGGTGCCATGCAATGCCAGGAAAATAAAACAGAGAGTAAGCATTAAGCAAAAGCCATCCATCATAGGAAGGAGTTTTTTGGGGAAAAAAAGATTAAATGAAAACTATGTGGCCGGAAGCTAAGAGAGAGGAGAATATTAAAAACAACAACAACAAAAAAAAACCCATTTTTTTCAAAGCCCCAGGTAAAAGATTGAGAAAAGAAACAGATTTCAGTTTTTACAAGACCCCTCTTCTTTCCTCCACTTTCCACCCCCCAAAATCAGACCAGCCTTTGAGAAAAACTTTAATTAAGCTTGTTTTGAAAAATATCTGAGGTTCTTTTGTTGTTTTTTTTTTTTTTTTTAAATTCCATTTTCCTTTAGTGGGTCTTTGGGGAGAACAGTTATTGAGTACTAAATATTTCTTTTGTTGCCTAATTGTTCCTGAAAGATTTTATTCATCTACTCAGAGCCCCTCTAACTGATGGCTGTTTAACCTTGCCTCAGGGTCCCCACCTCTGGCAGTGGTGACAGTGGGAGGTGCCTCTACCCACACCCAGGGCACCCTGCAGCCTGGGTCTCACTTGCTTTCAAAGGCAGGAGCTGCTAACAGGCAGTTCAGTATTTTCAGCTTCAATTTTTTGTTTTGCACTCAACTCAGTGTTTAATTCTAAAGGAACAGGAGAGAATGTGGGGTTACTGCCAAGTTTCCAGATTTAAAACAAGAATTTTATTTTAGCATTTAATTTTTAAATGCACCTGTAATGTCTTCAGCATCATGTCAGTCTCTTGAGGTCTTATTATGATGAGCATGTGAAAAATCTGAGGGAAACATTTAAAAAGACATCCCCACACATTCTCTGTCTTTCTGCACACAAACAGCTTAAAAGCTAGTTATTCAAAATTCAGGCTTCCCAGGGAGTGAAACCTCAGGGTTAAATACTTGCTTTGCTCGGTTGGATAGGGAGGAGGACAAATTCAACAACTCAATGGTAAGAAAGTCGATATTTCAAAGTAGTAAAATAATTTCCATTATTTTCACTTTTATAAAAAAATAGATGCAGCAAAAAGGAAGAAATTTCAGGTAAGAATAAGAGTGCTGAATAACGAGCTGAAAAATGACGCTGTGGAAAGAAAAACAGCAATGTGGACTTTTTTTTTTTTTTTTTTGAAAAGAAGGCTAAAGTAACTCCCCTGTGCGAAGAGTTTTAGTTACAAAACAAACAGATACTTTTCTGTCAGCAAAGGACAGCATAAGATGAAAAGGGCTCACGCTGAGGCAGGAGAGATTCCAGTTGGATCTAATGAAGATCTTCGGGATCAGGTCCTGACGTGGAATGCTCAGGAAGGCTACTTATTTTCTCTCCCAGCTGACCTTAAGGAAGAAAACAGACACCTATTTGTTCTGAACTGTGCACCTACATAAAGGCAGAGACATGGGTGATGGTTTCTGGAAGTCTCTTGAAGCTTAACAATTTCTACTCTCTGATAGTTCATTTAATGTTGTTTTCCTTGGAGCCACATGGCTATGCAATGGAAGTCAGTGTTTCCTATCTTGATTAGCAGCATTCTGTCTGCCCTGTCCCCTAGCTGATACATTTCAAAGTCAGTCTTTTACTCCTCCTCCTGCTCTTTTGCCACGCCTACATCGGCACTGACCCCAGCCACTGCAAAGGGCTGCAGCAGTTAAGATGCTGGGCACGTGTCAGGTCCGATGCCAGGTGCTGCTTTCACAGCTAAATCCTAATCCTCACAAAACACATTCAGGACAGCCGTGCCAGTCTTCCCGCGGATAAAATAGAAATGAGGAAACGGAACTAAAGAGGCTTGCGTAAGCTAATTATAGAGAGAAACTTTCAACTCCAGTCTTTATCATCCAAAATTTGCACTTTAAACCTGTGCATAAAGTGAGAAACAACTGAGCCATTGCTGAACTTCAGTCCAAAACTGTGTAATTTTGGGAGAGTAATTTAACCTTTGCAATTTCAATGTCCCTGTTCCTTTGGGGGCTGGTCCTTTTTTTTTCTTTTTCTTTTTGCGGGGGGTGGGGTGGGGTGGGGAGACCAGCATATACAGGAGTCCTACGGAGAAGTAGAACGATACTTTAGTTTTATATCATCTGGGATCTAGCCTGATCTTAACAGAATAGTCTTTTTCTGGCATGGACTTCCTGTTCATATTTCCCAAAAGAGAAGATTTGGTTCCCAAGAAAGAGGTCTCAGAGGGGTGGTCTTTCCTTGTGTCCAGCTTGTATAGAATTACTTTTGATTTATGTGCTCTTTTCTGATTATCAGTGGTGGCTGGGATGACTGGCCTAAGAAACCTATATAGACCCTGTAGCTTGAATTGGCTTTTCGTAGAAAGGGGCTGTGCGTTTGTGACTTCTGTCGGTATGATACTTACAAAACTTAGAGTTTGCAGGATACTTGGAGATCATCTAGTCAGGATAGCAAATATCATGTGATTTATAATCTGTCTCCAATTGGTTGGATTTTGTTTCTTGGAAAAAAACGGTGAGGAGGAGGGCTCTGAGACTGTGTCTGGGCTCATGTTTGCTGTGGTGGCTGCAGCAGGGAAAGCATTTGTGTTTCATAATTGTTCTCCCTCGTGGCTGCAAGTTTAATTTTATAGTTGAGCCTATGATAATATATGTAGTTTGCTGTCTTGGCTAGTAAAGGGCCCAGGGAGATGAAGCACTCTTAACCCCGCCATATGCTATAAATAAGGTCAAACATTTTAATTGCATAACACGAAGAGCCTCATTATTGCAAGAATAATGAAAAACTATTTTTCAGCCAGCCTTCTGTTGCTATATGAAAAAAAAAAGGAAAAAAAAGCCCTTTTTTTATCTACTAGCGATATAGAAAAAAATTGATTATTATGAATAAATGTGCACCAAGTGTTCATTTCTTTCTCTCCTCTCCTCTCCCTCCTGTAGAAGATAAGAACCTTAGCCTGCCTCTTTGGAGAATAGCAGTTGGGAGTCAGTAGTCAATCACTTTGTATTCTACTTAGCACCATCACGGGGCACATTTTGATAGGGTTTTACTGTCATTCAGGGCTTTTCAGTGGAAAGTATTCCAAACGGCAGTCAAGAGCAACCGCATACCTTTGGGGGCCTGGGAGTGCAGACTGCAGTGGTTCTCAGGTATAAAATTTCCAAGAAGACTGGTGCACATTTATTGCTCTCTTAAGAGAACTGCTGTTAGAAGTATAAAGTTTTTAAGAAGACCAATCTTAAAATTTACTTGAACTTTAGATTCCTTCAATAACATATTGGAATTTGTTTTAATGTAATTACTTTTAAATGAGATTGGTGCTCCAGGCCTAACAATAGCAGCAGCAATAATAATAATAATGGCTGGCATTTATTTACTCTGTGGTTTTTATGCACACACTGGCACGTGACTATGTGTTCCCCAGGTCGAGAGTAATGGAAACAAGGGATTGTGTAATTCAAGTCGTAAAGGTTTTAAAGGTTCACGTTAATGGAGGCATGAAAGAGGTTGGCCATTGCATACTTGCCCTGATTCCCTTGGTCTCTATTTCTTTTTATATCATCATTGAATTTAATTTTCTTCATCCTAAAAACTTGTCACCTGACCATCTATGACTTTAATGCCTCCCTTAAAAACTGCATTTGCTCTAAAGCAGAACTTCATTTTTCAGGTGATATGTGGAATCCCAGTGCATAAAACCATAAACGTGGAATGAAGCGAAGTAAGAAGGAAGCCCAAACCCTCAGCATCTCCAACTTCCTTACCTGGGATGGGCCATTTCTTACTTCCTTAGAAACCTGACTTTGATCATCACAGTTTGCAAATAGCTTTCTTAAGGAACGTAATTAGTTATTAAAACATATGCTTTGCCCTGAGTGGTGTGGTCCAGTGGGTTTGGCATTGTCCCACCAACTGAAAAGTCACAGGTTCGATTCCTGGTCAGGGCACATGCCTGGGTTGTGGGCCAGGGCCCTGGTTGGGGGCATGCGGGAGGCAACCGCTCAATATTTCTCTCTCTCTTTCTCCCTCCCTTCCCCTCTCTCTAAAAATAAATAAAATCTTTTCCAAAGTATGCTTCATTTTCTCTTTCTTTCTTTTTGTATAATGAGAGATAAAATTCAACCCTTCCAATCTCTCAGAAATTTGGTAAAACATCATCCTTGGGTATATGAAATTCTTTAAAAGTCTCTAATCATATGTTGTTGCTTTAAAAAAGAATAAATATTAATTAATAGCATGTTTGTTATTTTTAGGTGTGCTTATGTTAAAACAGGGTTGTGTTGTATTTCTAAAAGCACAGTGAGCAGAGGAGTAGATTAAGATTCAGGCAACCGTGTCAGAGGTGTAGCAATTTGCACAATGAATTGCTCATTGAAACACTACTATTCTTCTGGAAACAGCTCATCCTAATTATGGTCACAATTGCTAAGAAAATATAATGGACTTCTTGAGAACCGGCCTCAGAACCCAGACTGACCATGTTATTGGAAATGCCACAACACAAAAGCTGCTTTAGAGTGTATCTAAGTCATTTGCTTTTACATTTTCTCTTTAAAATACCTCTGCTTTTTCATCGCTTCTCGGCCTTTTGCTAAGATCAAGTGTAGTATCTGTTCTTATCAGTTTAAAATACCTCTGCTTTTTCCTTTCGACTATTTTGCTTCTTAATGATTATATTTACTATCTGCTTATCAGGTTCAGGGCTTCTCTGAAAAAAAATTTAAAGTGTCTGTTTATTGTTCGTTTTCCTTAAAAATTTAGCCTATAAAATAAACTGCTTCTGAGTTAGGAAAATGTCCAATACACCATATGTGGTGTATGTTTATATGCAATATATGTGCAATATTTAGATTGCATTACTGCCAAAATATATACTACATGCTTTTTAAAAACACAGGAAGTTCTTTTAGAAGAAAGTCCCTCTATTGGATATTTCCTTTAATGTCTATCACAGAAAAAAAGTTTCACCTAATAAGGCTGTTTTAACTATTTTGTTTTAACTTTGAACAATTTGTATTTAAATTGTACTCTTTGTGACTCTTATCACAAACTGTATGCTCTTTCCTTGATGGTTTACTTGCTCATTTAATAACAAGATTAAATATTTTTATTTATAGATTACTGGTATAGGGTAGAATTTTAGGATAGTCAGACTAGAAATTGGGCAGACTTCCTTCTTTTTGCCAGAATACAGTTAATAATTTGGTTCTTTTTTTTTTTTTTTAAAGGCAATCAGCCTTATAAGATATGACGTTCCAGGCAAAAGTCTTTTCCAATGAAGCCCTTTTAATTTTGTACTTACAATTACTTTAAATTACAATCAGATATTCATCCCCCCCTTGCCCCCCGCTGCCCCCCAACACTGCTTTCTGAGCCCTCTGCTGGTGAGATTTTTCTTTCAAACTTTGAGTGGGGGTAAACCCTTCTGTCTTAGTTTTAAAAAGGTCAAACAAAATTTTTCATGATCCAGATGTTTGTTTTTGTCTTGAGCACTGCTTGCCTAGGATCACCCTTTGCTCTTTTTAAAAATAGAGATCATTGTCTGTTAGAAATGTCTAATAACATGTTTCCTTTCTCCTGAAAGGCAAGGTTTATCTTCTAGTAGAACATTACCAAGTAGTAAGTACGCCTACTCAATCAGGACAAGAGCAATACTTAAGAATATTGTACAACTGTCCAGTTGCCATTCCCTTGCTATAATCTGTGGAAGAGGGTGATACTTGCCATTTATCCAGCCCATCCCTTCCTAGATACAGGGAGTTTTGTCACGTGGTCAATGATCCAGAATCTCGGTCTGCAGGGTTTTTCAAGGTTCTCTTGGTACAGTTGCTATGGCAGATATTAAACTGTTGTAAATCTCACCAGGTAAATCAGAGGATTGGAGAGAATGGACACCAAAGGAGAACATTATGACATTTTGAACCAGAACAAGGACAAACTAATTGAGTGAATTCCTTCTTTAAAACCACTTACGAAGAAACAGGGATTAGCTTCCGAATGGCACCCAGGATCCCACAACCAGGCATATTGTTTTCAGTTTAGAAATCACACTAGGACTTACATGTGGATATGATTATTATTGCTATCTTAAGAGAACTGCTGTTAGAAGGGCAAGACTTTCATTTTTGTGACAACTCAAAGTGTGTGAAAATGCAGTGTGATTAAATGTATGTATTAAAAAACGATCGCCATTGGTTATCCCTGATAATGCAGCTGGCTAGTGGAAAGATGTGAGTCCCAGAAATGAACAAGTTAAACATTAGCGATTGATCATCCTCACAAGAGGAGGCAAAATCGTGCTATTTACTGTTTGCTTATAAAGATGCATCATGTGGTTGTTGAGTGAAGTCGCCGAGGGGACGCGACCGCAGGTTGACCCACGAGCGGAGCTGGATTGGGACTCCGCACCGTCGCCTGCGTGTGGAATGAACCTTCCCACCCACGGTCCACCCTGTGGGCACCATTTTCAAGCAAGCAGCCTTTGGAGAGTAGGTGTTGTTGAGACCATCTGGCCGGTGTCAGGCATTCAGTCCCGTTAAAGCCTCTATGTAAACGTGAAGATTTTAACAGGATCGGAGTTGGACTTGTCTGCCCCGCGCACCCCAGACAAGCCTCATAAGTTCCCTGGCTTGTGACACTGGTCTGCCTCGGTCCCCGCCCGCGGTGTAGGGGGAGGGGGGCGGTGAGAGCCAGGTGGTGCGTACCCGCTGAGATTGGGTGTTAGCAATACTCATTTGATGCTTATAATAGTTTTTTTTTCTTGTTAGGTTTTGGGGAAAAGGGTGGAGACAGCTGCCCATACTGGTTGTCGGGAATTGAATGTAAACTGTCATTGGAAACAAAGAAAAACAATTGAGTTTTGAAACCCAATTACTTTTTTTTTTAAACATTTTTTAAAAATTTATTTATTTTTAGAGAGAAGGGAAGGGAGGGAGAAAGAGAGGGAGAGAAACAGCAATGTATGGTTGCTCTTCACATGGCCCTCACTGGGGACCTGGCCCACAACCCAGGCATGTGCCCCGACTGGGAATCAAACCGGGACCCTCTGGTTCCCAGCACCGGCTCAATCCACTGAGCTACACCAGCCAGACCGAAACCCAATTCTTAAACTGACTCATTGTGTGATGATGGACAAGTGAAAAGGAAATGGACACTCAGCTCAAGATTATTTTGCCCTCATTCAGTGTGATGACAAATTTTGATGCATTATAAGGAAACATTTCCAAGATTCGGGGTTAGGTGAATTTTTGTGGGAAGAAGACCCATAACTTGCATTAATTTTCACAGAGGGCTGTGGCTCAAGAAAGTTAGTTTCCAGGTTTCTCTGGTGTTTGAAGAGGAGATTTAAGGGGGCGCCACCCTATTTTCTGTGTAAGGATTACTTGAAAATCGTATGGAAAGATTTGAGTGTGATTAGAAACAGAAAAAGGCATTTTCTCTGCATTAAGGACAAGTGAAGCGGCTCGGGTTATTATGATAAAATCGTATGTTAATCTGTAAAGGACTTCTTTTTAGTATGAGAATAAATCCTCTTACCCAGAAAGAGCAGAATCAGTGAAAAAAAGTACCGAATTTTTCAGATTAGAAGATTCACTGGACCGTAAGATGCACCTAGGTTTTAGAGGAGGAAAATAGGAAACAAAAAATGAAGCAAAAAATGTGGTAAAATATTTAATAACATAAATAACGTAATATTTCACCAATGTAAATGTAAACAGCCAGGCAAGCTACATTTGAACTATAAGACTCACCCCCATTTTCCTTCCAAATTTGGGGTGGCGGGAGTGCATCTTATAGTCTGAAAAATACGGTAATTGCCATCGAAGCGCACCTGTCCCTTGAGCTATCTCAAGGTTGAGTCAGTAACAGACAGCAGCTGAGGTCTGGCGTCCCCAAAGTTTATTTTATTGCCCTTCTCAGTTCAGGGAAGGAAAATCTGGTAACACAATGAAGAAAAACATGATTAAAAGGAGGATTACGCTTAAGTGTGTAAAGACAGCCAAGAGTACTTCCTCAGTGTTTTTTTCTGTGTAGTTTGAAAGTCTGGTAAACAGAAAAGAAAGCAGGACCGATTGATGGGTGTCCCGTAACATAAACTGGGGTTGCATCGGGCTCGTACTGGAGACAGTTATCTGTTCGTGACACCCACCGAGTCACAGTGACTCCTCTAATTTCAGTTAGAGATTTATAAGTGCTGTGGGCTTGGGGGGGCAGCTTTTTCTAGTTTTTGGAAGAAATGTTATATTTTTATCCTGGAAGGAAAATCTCAGACTAGAAGAATCGTAGGGCCAACAGAAAGCCGAGGGGTGAGGTGCCCTTGCAGCCCCCCAGTGTCGTGGGCAGACGTTGGATTGGAGTGTGAGAGATCGAGGTTTGAATGCTGGTCTTGCTGCTTATTTTTTGTGTTCCTTTGTGGATGAGCTAAGTATTGGTCCAATGTCAATGTTTAGCATTGGATAGAATGTACCTTCTGCTTTGGTTTAATCCAAGTACCCAATCCTGGTGAGACTGGTGCAGAAGAGCCAGGAACTATTGTCCTGATGCTTGTCAACTGCTTAATGATCCCTGAAATTTTGCACTTTCCTTATGATTCCTGTGCTTTAGGGGTTGTGTGACCTTGGCTAATCTACTTAACCTCTGAGTTCCCATTTTTCCCGCCTTTGCCCACCTCCACCTAGCCCCCGCCCCCTCTCCCAGTGGCTGTCACTGCACTGTTGTCTGTGGGTCATGCATATATGTGTTTTGCCTAATTCATGTTCTTTCACCCAGTCTCCCTATCCGTCCCTTCTGACAGCTGCCAGTCTGTTCCATGTGTCCATGCCTCTGTGCCGATTTTGTTTGTTAGTTTATTGTGTTCATTAGAGTCCACATAGAAGTGAGATCATGTGGTGTTTGTCTTTTTTTGACTGGTTTATTTCACTTCGCATGATAATCTCCAGGTCTATCCTTGCTTTCACAAAAGGTAAGATTTCCTTTTTTTTTTTTTTTTTAATAGCCGAGTAGTATTCCATTGTGTAAATGTACCACGACTTTTTTATCCATTCATTTACTGATGGGCACTTGGGCTGTTTCCAGATCTTGGTTATTGTAAATAACGCTGTAATGAACATAGGGATGCATATATCCTTTTAAATTAGTGTTTTGGGTTTCTTAGGACACTGAGAAGTGGAGTTGCTGGGTCATAAGGCAGTTCGTTTTGATTTTTCAAGGAACCTACGTACTGTTATCACAGTGGCTGCACCAGCCTGCATCCTCTCCAACAGTTATCTGTTGCTTTGTTTATGATGGCCATTCTGACTGGTGTGAGGTGGTATCTCATTGTGGTTTTAATTTGCATCTCTCTGATGGCTAATGACTTGAGTATTTTTTCATATGTCTATTGGCCATCTGTCTTGTCCTCTTTGGAGAAATGTCTATTCAGGTCCTTTGCCCAATTTTTAATTGGATTGTTAGTCTTCCTGGTGTTGAGTTGTGTAAGTTCTTTATATATTTTGGAAATTAACCCCTGATCAGATGTATCATTGGCAAATATATTTTCCCGTACAGTGGGTTCCCTTTTCATTTTGTTGATGGTTTCTTTTGCTGTGCAAAAGCTTTTTAGTTTGATGTGGTCCCATTTGTTTATTTTTTCCCTTCTTTCCCGTGCCCTGGGAGATGATGCAGTGTTTCTTTTTTTAATTGATTATCTGCTTTGTACTAGACTCAGCAAAAAAAAAAAGCACAAAAATTATTTTCCTCAAGGGGCTTATGTCATTGAGTGATAAGACATGAAGCAGAGAGTTTTTTAAAAGAAAGGGTGACAAAGTGTCCTGATTTTAGTCATTCTGCTTCCACATGGTGCATCATTTATATTAACAAAAGTTCAAGTTCTTGCCAGTAGCAATCCTCTACTTATTCAGAGATAATAAAATTGACACTGGAAAATGAACCGTGTTAGGGATATGTGTTAGAGGCTCTTCCCTATAGAGAAGCTGGTGGGAGAAGCTGGCCTGTCTGCTGTCACCGGCGTTGCATTTCGGAGCGTCCCCCTGGCTGCGTTAGAAAAAATCACCGTCAGGAAACACGGTTTACAGGGCGGGGCAAAAGTAGGTTTACAGTTGTGAGTACGCAAAACGCGGTTTATTCTTGTGCTGTCATCGATGAAGTTTTGCATCGTTTCCCACACGCATGACTGTAAACCTACTTACGCCCCAACCTGCGTATGATGTACTTGAGTCTGAGAAGGACCCCTTCCTTCTGAGATAGAATCACCAGCAGATCAAAGACACAGTGGTTCTCCGACACCTGGGCGATTTAACACCGAGGGGTTGTCCGATGGACTTCTCTCTTTTTTCTCTATCTGAGGAGCTTGAAAAGATTGTAGGCAAGCTCTTGTCTTTTAACCCGGAGGCCCTGTGTCATGGTGCTTGCCTCCCCTTTCTCCCAGCTGTGGTGTCTGCCTGATACTGTATGGATATTAACGGGCAGATGGTTGATGGGAAATCATGTTTCCACACCAAATGAGACTGATGAAAAGGATTGTAGAGCGCTACGGAAGAAAATCAATTGCTTTTCGTGTTTTCTTTTAAAAACCGAAAGCCGTGTTTTCTTTAAAATGTATTTCAGAGGTTTCTCTTCCTAAGGCTGTCCCTTGCTTTCTTCCTTCTGTGGTCACAGGCAAGAGAGAATGCAAGGCGAGCAGAGTTGCCTTTGCCACGGGTCTCAGCCTGGGAGGCTCTTGTACCCACCCTGCCCCAGGCCTTACCTGAACTTCAGGGGCCATAAATACCCGTCTCCCTCTGAAGGGGATCAGGGCAGAGGCCTGGAATTTTTAATGATGACATGTTGTGAAGCGTGTCTGGAATTTTTTCTCCCTAGGCTTCTTTGGTCTTGAGCTCATTTTGCTCTCTTTATTCTGGGCTGTATGTTTCTGCATCTGTCCATTCAGATAAGAGGCACGTGTGTGTGTGCATGTGCATGTGTGTGTGGCCGGGGTGGGGTTGTGTTCATCTTTTGTCTTTTGTATAGCTGATTAAAAGCAACAGATAAATAGGCTACTCAGCACCAAGGGAGGCTAACCTGTGGCGACCTCAAAAGCCTCCATCCTGCCTTTTGTTTGAAAGGCAGGCGACTTGAAAGAGTAAGTAAGTGTATCTCAGCGTGAGAGGAGAGGATCACAGCTCTCATGCTGTGAACATCTCTTTCTCAGCAGGTCGATTCGATTCGTGAGCTGGGTTTGTGTTCCCTGGGACAGATTCCTCAAAGTCCCTCCTCTCTCTTCTATCCCGGTCGTTTGAGGCTGTTGTCCTCCAAATGGCATCCTGTCCTGAGCAGGTGAACTTGCCCTAGCGTGCCAGCAGACGTTTTACTAGTCTATAATGAAGAAACCCAGTTCTTTATATGGGTCCTGTAAGGTCTGTTTGTCAACTGTGCAGATAGGCACTTCTACCCTGGGGGTAGCCCTGTGACAAGGACCATGTGTCATCGCCTCTAGATAAATGTCTGAAGCCACTTGGTTATTGGTTTTCTGCCAGCTTGCCTGCCCAGCTTTACCTTATTGTCACTTACAGTTCATGGTGTGCCAATTATGTGTGAGGCTTGAACAAAAGGGAAATTGGCTTGATTCCCATCTGGGTTAAAATGATGAATTCTTATCATCTATTGTGAAGCTGAATAATGAGTTGAAGTAAATGCCCCCATAATTCAACTGAAAAAGTTTTATTTAAGAAAAGTCGTTTCATTTTTGTAATGATTGATCTAGTTGATACAGATTAGCCTTGTGGAATAAATTCGCTGGGTCATTAATCAATGCTTCAAATCACCTAGCACAGACTGTCAGACCACATATTGTCAAAGGGTTTATGGTGTTATACTGCCATAGGGGGGTCAGGTGACATAAACAGACCTAGCTATGGCATTCAGGACTAGAAGTCTAGCTAACTGGGAAGCATCTGGCAGGGGTAGCTTCCTAACTGATCTGTTGCCATTCTGCCCACTTGCGGTAGGCTGGCTGGTGGCCCCCAATATATCCAGGTCCTAATCCCTGGAACCTATAACTGTGACCTTATATGGTAACAGGGACTTGGAAGATGTGAATCGTTAAGGATCTTGGTGGGGAGAGATTATCCTGGGTTATCTTCGTATAGGTGGATACTGTAACGTCAGAGTCTTTGCAAGACGGAGGCAGAGGGAGAGTTTACCACACATGCAGCAAGAGAGAAGGCAATGTGCCCATGCCAGCAGAAGGAGAGATATTTTAAGATGCTACCCTGTAGGTTTTAAAGGTGGAGGAAGGGGTCCTGAGCCAAAGAATGCTGGGAGTGCAGCCTCTGGGCTGGGAATGTGACCCAGCTGATTTCCGCCCAGTGTAACTAATTTCATTCTTCTGATCCCTAGGCCTGTCAGAGGATAATTTACATTGTTTAACACCAGTTAGTCTGTGACAGTTTGTTACAGTGGCAATAGGAAACTAATACAACCACTATGAGTCATCCTACACATTTCAGCTAGATTCATATTAGTAAAACAGTTTTATTAATATCCCTGCATTGCTAAGTGTATAAGGGAGACAGACATCAAGAAGCAATAGTTCTTGTCACCTAGGGGCTTATGTTATGTTGAAGAAAATCTGCAAACTAGCCAAAGTTAAATGAAAATCAGTCAGGGACATGTTGTGAGCATGCACAGATGCTTTGGTACAGAGAAGCGTGGCCGCTCCTCTGGTATTGTGGAAACCAGTGACGAGAGAGCATGCTGGAGAGAAATTGGAGGAAAAACATCTGCTACAGATGGAATCATGCCCCCAATGTTTGCAGGTTGAAGCTCTCACCCCCAGTGTGATGGCATTTGGACTAAGGAAGTAAATTATGTCAAATGAGGTTATAGGGATGGATCTGTGATCTGATAGGATTAGTGTCCTTGTAGGAGAGACTCTAGGTTGATCTGCTCCACCACGTGAGAACACAGGGAAGGGTGGCTGTCTACAAGCCAGGAAGAGGACCCTCACCAGAAGCTGAATTGGCTGGTGTCTTCACCTTGGATTTCTCAACCTCCAGAACCGGGAAAGCAAGTTCCTGTGGTTTAAGCCACCCAGTCTGTGATACTGTGTGATGGCAGACCAGGCTACCTAAGATAGAACTTACATTCCCTTTTAGAAGGAAGTGCAGGATCAGAAATATGATTCGCCCTATAAAAATAGAAATTAGCTTTTAATCAGTAAAGTGCTTACTAGCTGGATTGAAGACTTCTGTCAACTTTTTGATACACAGAAGATAAGAATTCTGGTGAAAGAGACTTTTAAACTCGCTTTCCTCTTGCACACGTTAAGATGCTTTATGAGATTTTCTCTTCCAAATACTTGTGGCACATTGCTGAATAAATTATGTGAGTCATAAAAGAATGGTTGTGAAAATTAATCATGGTTCAAAGATGGCATCAGTTGGTGTAAGCAGTAATTTTACTAACTTAAGGGAGCATTGTATTCAAAGATTATAAATACCTCAGTTTGTGATTTTTTTATTATAAGTCATTCTACCCTTTATTTTTCCACTGCAGCATCCATTTGAAAATCAAATGGTACTTGATATTTTTCCTCCTGAAACTTAAATATATCTTCCTGCTCTTGGTTGCGCTCACTTCTTCTTCCCCAGAGGGAAGGGGCAGGGGCACCGTGGAGATCTTCGAATGTGGCTCTGTAGGGTTTCAAATGTATCCTGTTGGTGGAAGCCCACGAAAGAGATTTTTTAAAAGTTGAATTTTTAATTGTCATAAAACACATGTAACATAAAATTTATTAGCTTAGCCGTTTTATTGGTGTATCACTCAGTCGTGGTAGGTACATCCGCATTGCTATGCAACCTGTCCCCAGAACTCTCTCCGTCTTGCAGATCTGTGACTGTGTCCATCAAACAGCAATTCCCTATTCTCAGATACCCCGGCCCCTCCCAACCACCGTTCCACTTTCTGTCTCTACCAATTTGACTGCCCTAGGTACCTTCTAATAACCGGACTCATTACAGTATTTGTCCTTTTGTGACTGGCTTGTTTCACTCAGCGTAATGTCCTCAGGCTTCACCCACGTGGTGGCAAGTGTCGGAATTTCCTTCCTCTTTGGGTCTGAATCGTATTTCATTGTATGTGTGCACCATATTTTGTTTGCCCAGTCATCTGCTCACAGACACGCGGTGGCTTCCCCGTTCTAGCTGTTGTGAATAATGCGGCTATGAGCATGTGTGTGAATGTCTCTTTGAGACCCTGCTTTCAGTTTAGTTTGGTTGCAGACCCAGAAGTGGAATTTCTAGATCGTCTGGTAGTTCTATTCTTAATTTTTTGAGGGACTGTTGCCATACTGGTTTCCACAGTGGCTGCACCATTGTATTTTCCCACTAATAGTGGACAAGGGTTTCATTTTTCTCTACCTCCTCCCCAACGCTGACTGTTTTCTATTTCTTTTAATAGTAGCCATCTTAATGGGTGTGAGGCGGCATGTCATTGTAGTTTCCACGTGCGTTTTCTTAATGATTACTGATGTTGAACATCTTTCCATGTGCTTATTGGGCATATGTGTATCATCTTTAGAAAAGCATAAAAGGGATTTTAAACAGTGACATGATGTAACCAGATTTGGAATTTGGAAAGGTCCCAATGACAGGCTAGGGGGAATATGGATGGTACAGGGAAGCAAACAATATAGGGTAACCAGGTAGGAGCCCCTCACAGTTTCTATATTGACGCGTCTTCATTTTCAAAGGAAAGCCCTTGCTTTGGTTTTTAATTCCATTCACTCGTGGCTCCATCCTTCTTTCCAAATTTCATTCTCGTTATTTGTGTTTTTGAATTCTCTGTCTTCTTCCAACCAGTTCATATGTCCTGGGAGCATTCCTATCTCACAACTTCGTGATTTCTTTTATATTATTTGGTATTAGAAATTTACTTATTGCTCCTTTCCTACCTAAAAAGGTATAGCTGTGTAGCTTTCATCTGGGATATGTCTTGCTTTCTCTCCCCCTCAAACATTATTCAGATTGCCATAGTTTGTTGAGTTGTCTTCTTGCTCTCTCTTATGGATGGTTGTGATATTTATTTAGCACTTACCATGTGTTATCTATCCTGCATCGTTGTGAGTTCTAGGTATGTGTGGAATTATAAAGTCCCTGACATCATAGATGTTTTCTCGTACCTATCGGTGTATGTCTATAGTCAGACCTTACTTCGTTCAGTCTCTTTGTAGCAGTGATCAGTAAATGTTCGTCGCTATAACAAAACTGAGTTTGGGAGTACTATGACTTAGGTCACATTTATACAACTGAAGTTACCTGCATAGTTTGGCTTTTTGGGCATATAAAAGGATGCTTCATTAATTCAGTCTCAAAATAGAATTGCTTTCTCTCAAACTATTCAGACTTGGGGAGCGATGTTTGGGAAGGAAAACTAACATTACTTTTGAACACCTCCTCTGGGCCCGGCACTGTACCAGGTACTTCCTACATGCTGTGGAATCCTCACTAATCTTTCACAGTGGGGGTCACTCTCCCCTTGTAAAGATGAGGAGTTTAGAGAACTTCTGTGCAATTAGATATAGAATAGGCTGGCGTCATAATGGTCTCAGGCAGAAGGACCAAGTGTTGAGTTAGCCTAGTTTAGTGAGAGTGGGGAGTTGGAGAGCGGATTTTAGAAATGCTTAGGAGATGGGGTAAAGAGATTTTGAGCCTGCTTGGGAGGAATAGGGAGACAGGAATCTGAAGTTCTGGCTGGAGCCACTCAGTGGAATGAGGCGCCCCTCACCAATGGAGGGGAGAAAAATGAGCATATTTTCACATGTTAAACAGTGGATTAGAAATAAGCAATGCCAGTGCAATGAATTGTGAGAACAAAGAAGCAAAGCTTGGATTATGGCAATTTTGACATACCATTTGACCCTTGGAATTTTTATCTGTGTTCCTAAAACTGTAAAATTGTTAAGTCTGAATTTTAGTTCCTATGGGGCAGCCAGGTGAAGTCAGGTGACAGAAATACAGGCCTGGAATTTAGGGGAGAAGTGTGGCTGAAGAGGTAGTCTTGGAATCATGTGACAAATCTATTTATTCATTCAACAAACATCTATTGTCAATATCTCCCTAGCAGAGGGTGGTAGGTGCAGCCAGCCCAGGGCGCAGGCAGTAAGATGCGGTACCGTCTGCATAGAGTAAAACTAGTAAGAGTTGGTCTCCTTTTTTTATTCTCTTCGTGGGACACAATGCCAGTAATAAAATGCTTCTTTCTGAAAAAGTCTTTTGTTAGTAAAAATTCTAAGCAGTTGGCTGTGGTTACTACTGTGTTTTAACAATATTATCTGTATTCTTCAAAGTAATATGTTTTTATGCTTATCTTTTCACAAACCTTGTGGGGAGGGTCATTTGGAGACCTCTTGGCTATATATTCAGCTCCTGAGCCATGGCAACTCAACCACATGCTTTCGTTTCGAGAGTAATTGTGTAATTGTTTCGGATCACTTAAGCTCACTTTGAGAGCAGTTCTCGCCCGCATCCTCTGTGATGCCCCATGTTTTTGCATTTAAACAGTAGATTAGACATAAGCAATGGCAGCTCAGTGAATTGTGAGAACAAAGAAGCAGAATTTGGGTTATGGCAATTCTGTCACTTTTTGACCCTTGGAGTTTTTTCACATGTCTAGGTAAACCAGTGTGAAATTGTTAAGTCTGAATTTTAGTTTGTATATAAAACATTTTACTGAAATTGAAAAACGCTTTAAAATTGAAATTTATTCTTTATTGTACATTGTTTTAAAATTAGACAGCCAATCAAGAAAGCAATGACTCATTAATCATTAATGATTAATATCATTAATATCAATGATTAATGATTAATTATTCGGTGATGAATACTGAAAACAATTTTGTTGTCTAGAGGAAGAGGATGAAGAAAAATGGTCTGCCCCGAAGGTCCAAGTGCTAGGTGAGCCGCTGTGTGTTCCACACCTCCGTGTCTGAGGGAAAGTTCCAGGCTCGAGGACTTAGCGGTACATGAAGAGCGTGATGGCTGGTGTGGGTGGAATGGCCCAGGGAGACTGCCCAAGCCCAGTGAAGATGACCCAGGACACAGTCTGGAAAACACCAGCTTCCAAGAGACAGACTTTAGAAGAGGAGGCCCCCCACAGATGGACAGGGCCAGGAAGAGCAATAGGAGGAGAGGTAAGAGAGTGGCATTGGGGACGTCAGGGGAGAGGTCGCAGGAAGGACATACAGATGCCTGGAAGGGGCCATTGAGTTTGGGCACCAGAAAGTGATGGGTGACCTCCCTTCCTAAGAACGTTTCTGTGATGAGAGACATCTGAGAGAACAGGTAAGTTTCTTTAGGGTCTCTGCTCTCAGTGGGGAAAATAAGAGAGGGTAAAGGGAGCATTAAATTATTTTTCCTAATTGTAAAAGAAATACATGTTTGTGGTGGGAAAATGTGGGTGAAATGGGAAATTAAGGGAACTATAAACTCACGTTCCTTGACGTTACTGGCCTTTGACTATAAAATTTTTGTCTTACCTGGCTGGTGTAGCTCAGTGGATTGAGTGCAGGCTTAGAACCAAAGGGTCCCGGTTCGATTCCCAGTCAGGGCACATGCCTGGGTTGCAGGCCAGGTCCCCAGTGAGGGCCATGTGAGAGGCAACCATACATTCTCTCCCTAAAAATAATAAAATTAAAAAAAAATTTCTGTCTTAATCCCAAAGCCTCAAGCTTCTCCTTGTGAGATGACAAAGTCTCGGGTCCACCTCAGAGCGCCCTCATCTGGTATTTGGGTACAGACAGCAGATCCCGTCACCTCTGTTTTTACTTTTCCTGCTTCAGGGCCCAAGTGTCCACGAGGTCCTATACTTGGAAGACCTTCACTGCCACCACGTAGAAGAACGCCGGTGTCTGTGCTGAGGGTGGTCCAGAAACTGGGGGGCTCCATCCAGAGACAGGCCTGCACCAGCTCTGGGCCTCTGGGGTGCCCCCAACCGCCCCCCAGTCCTTTCCAGTCCCAGTGAAGTCTGTCACCCCCTGCCTGGCCCCCTGCTCACTATCCCCTTAACCAAGACTGAAACACAACCCAAGGAACTAACAAATATTCCCGTGAGTGCCACCCTTTCCCCTCAGAAGCAATCTCTTTCCCCCAAATGCCGCTCTGTCTTTTCCACTTATTCTTTTCAGATCTTCAGCCTGAGATTTTCCAGACTTCTCCACTTGAACAGTCTTCTCTTTACCCGTGCATAATTTAAAAGACTTACAATAGTCTTTCTTTTTCTCCGAAGGGCCTGTCTGCCCTCACAGGTGAATTCAAATCCCACTTTTCACCTCTTGTTAAACAGAAAGTCCTTGAGACCAAAATTGCACTTCTATTCTTCCATTTATCTTAGAGCACATTTTTATTCATGACTAAAGCAGAAGGTACTCTGCTATATGCAGCCAGGTCTTCAGCAATTTCTGTGAAGTAGAGAAACAATAATGGAGAAAAATGTAAGTTGACCTATAGTCTTATTCACCCAGAGATCTTACAGATTCTCTCTTTATATGTTCTAGCACATATCTGACAGTGCATATATGTTGGCTGAATATAAATATATATGAGTATATACAGAAATTGCAATCGTACTATAAATGCATCTTTTTATTATCCTCTTCTTTTATAAAATTATACTAATATAATTTCCTAGAACTTAACTGATCTTCATAATTTTCTTTTATCATTCCATATCTTTATAAATACAGATGTGGCATAAATTATTTAGTCACTTCCCTACTGTCGATCATTTAGGCTGTTCTCACGCTGCAGTAGATTGATTCCCTGTAACTAAATATGTCTGCATTTCCACCAATTTTCTTTGGATACATTTCCAAAAGTGGTATGGCTAGATGAGAGGACTTAGAGCAGCGCCCAGTGCTTAGTTAATATTCAACACCTGCCAGGTCTGTACGTAGCTTTCTTTGCTCAATACTATGTGGTGAACAATTATGCCACTAAATTCTTCAGTTACATAATTTATTAACAGTTGCATCATGCTGTATCATATGGCTATACATTAGCTTATTAAACAATTTAGTATTTTACAATTACAATTCATGTTGCGATGTACATTTTTGTATATAAAGTGTCAGTTGCACTTTTGATTATTTTCACTAAGATAGTTTTCTATGAATGAAAACACTGGGATAAAGGGAATACATTTTTAAGGTTCCTGATAATCTCAAATGGCTTTGCTTGTCTTGCTTCCTTTTTAATCACTCAGTCCTGAGCATTTTTCTTTAAAATGTCTGTCTGTTTGGAAGGTATAATTATTATTTTTATTTTGGTTTTAATTTGCATTTCTTTAATTATTAGTGTGGTTGGACTTTTAAAATTTCTTCTGTGGATTGTCCTATTTAGGATTTTTTAATTATATTGGAATAATAGTGTTGATTTGTGTGAATGTTTTATCTGTTAAGAATATTAATTTTTATTTTCTGTTAATGATATCATGTAAATGTATGTAAAATATGAAATGATATGAATGAATTCCTGCATTGATGCTTAAAGG